>NW_026843855.1:5732176-5874263 GCF_029531705.1 Pantherophis guttatus | reverse complement strand
TATCTATCTATCTATCTATCTATCTATCTATCTATCTATCTATCTATCTATCTATCTAATCTCTCATCTCTCCATCCATCTATCTGTCCATTCTTCCTTCCTCTGTCCATCCATCTCTCTGTCCTTAGATCTGCCTGCCTTCCGCTCCCATCTTAAAGCGTCCCATTTCCCTCACAGAGGGACCCTGGGTGGTGTATACAGCTCATTTCACTGGGAATGACTATTACAGGATCTCCCCGATGAAGGAAATAAATCACGAGTTAAACCATTCACCTTACGCCTTCTTGATGTCAATGGTGATGGAAACCGAATTGGTTCCGACCCAAGTTGCCCTTGAAGGCATTTGCTCCGTCCTGCTTCGCTTCCCATCAGGGAGTGTTCGGTGGTAGGCTGCCTCTTGACAGAGAGGTTCCATTCCACCCTCTCTGCCTGTTGCGAACTTTGCAAAACACCAGTCCGACTTCTTCCCTGCATCCCTGGCAGGGAATTTCATGTAATAATTGGGGAGGGAAGAATGGCAGAGGCTCAATTCCCAAATGGGTTTTTTTTTCTGAAAACTTCTCTTAGAAGCACCTACCAGAGCTGTAGCTGTCGGTCGATGATTGAGAGATGGAGCGGGATAGCGAACGGCGGCCAATCTTCGTGGGACGCTTGTTGAATTCTTGCTTTTGGTCAGCAAACTGGATCTATAAAAAAAAAAAGAGAAATCCAGATTTAGCAAAGGGTGGACAGAAAGAAGAATTCAGGTCCAATAGAAAACAGCCTTCTGGTCCACCGCACCTTCAACCAGAAGACTTCTCAAAGTAACCCAACAGCTTCACGACGTCTCCCAGGTCAATATTAATATCATATGGCCTTTTGGAAAAAGCAGCTAGTGGGACAACCATGAAACCACTTAGGATGCTCTTCTCTTCTCACAAGACCCAGAAGAGCGACAAAGACACATGCAGCAAATGAACAAAGAACCATTTTGGCTTAAAAATAAACCCGAGGAAAGAGCCAGGTTACGTTTAATCAATTCAGCAAAGAAAGAAAAGTGTTTTATGTCTGGAGAAGAACTAGATATAAATACATTGGCCAACAGATCTCTATGGAAGGGGATACAAAAAAAAGGAAATTGAACGGCGGGTTAGATGTGGTTGGCAGCCAAGTTAAGCTTAATTTTCAAGAACAACCTCCCCCTACGATGCCCAGAGAGAAAAAATTTGGATCCGTGTGTGCTACGTGCTCAAATAGGCTGGCGAAACATGGACACGAAGCTCGCCATCGACACGAAAGGTACCAGGGGTGCAAAGGTCCACGGAGAGATCCACGCTCGGCATCACAAGACAAGGTAGAAAGACCCACACGTGGATTAGGGAACAAACGAAAATATAGGATGCCATCAAGAAAGTAAAACCACCCCTGGAACGCTTCAACTCAAAGGGAGGAAACCTAAAGAAGGTGGGCATTTTTCGGTATCTGGGAGCCCACCTCCAAGGCAGTGGCGAGGTGCCAGTAAGGGTGAATGCAGCCTGGATGTGCTGGCGAGAACTCACTGGTGTGTTATGGGACAGACGAAGGCCAACCCGTCTTAAATCTAAGATTTACAAGACAACCATCCACCCCGTGGCACTGTATGGCACTGAATGCTGGACAGCAACAACAACAGGGGCCAGAAGCTCTCTCCATGCCATGGAAATGAGAAGGCCCCGTTGGATATCGGGCACCTCCCTTCTTGACCTCATCACAAATGACACCGTTTGACAACAATTTTGATGTGGCACCAATTATAGAGAAGGTGAGAGAGAAGGCCGACTCTGCTGGTATGGACACATCCAGAGAGCAGCACTTTCCACCGTGGCCTACCAAGTAGAAGTCCAATGGCTGGCGACCTCGCGGGTGTCCAAACCAGAGATGGTGAGACACCATCGACAAAGATAGGCAAGCCGCAGGCCTGCGCTCTGGAGACGCAGCTGACCATGCAAAATGGCGTTCAATGATCCGAAAAGCGGACCCTGCACCTGCGAGAATACGCTGAGGAAGAGGAGGAGGAGGAGGAGAAGAGGGGAGGAGGAGAAGAGAGGAGAAGGAGAAGGAGGAGGAGGAGGAGGAGGAGGAGGAGGAGGAGGAGGAGGAGGAGAAGGAGAAGGAGAAGAAGAAGAAGAAGGAGGAGGAGGAGGAGGAGGAGGAGGAGGAGGAAGAGGAGAAGGAGAAGGAGAAGGAGAAGGAGAAGGAGAAGGAGAAGAAGAAGAAGAAGAAGAAGAAGAAAGAAGAAGAAGAAGAAAGTAAAATAACTGCAATGGAAACAGGCTGGTCGCATAGCAAGAAGAACGGATGGCAGGTGGACAGAGGCGGTCGTAGAATGGATCCCACTGGATCCAAAGCATCCACGAAAGAGACCTAAAACAAGATGGAGCGACGCCATCAGCGAGTCTGGTGGGCCCAGTTGACAAAGGAAAGCTCAGGACCTCATGTGTCGGAAGCAAATGGAAGAGGCCTTCCTCCTGCAGTGAATAGACTATGGCTAGATTGATGATGATGATGATGACCTGGATGAGCCAGGATCTCCACAGACATCCAACCTGGAAACTAAGGTGGAATTTCCTGAGATAGAGATTGGATTAATCAACAGGATAGTTTGCCTCCTGGAGTTGTGGTTGCTCCATCAGTGGAGGTCTGTGGCCTGTCGGCTGCCGGACCCTCCAGCAGCCGAATCAGAGGAGGAGGAGGAGAAGATGGCCTGGGAGTCAGGGTCAGCATCAAGGCAGCCTGAGAGCTCCGAGGGGGAAGAGGAAATGGAGCTGGCGGAGAGAGAGAGGTGGAGCCTGGGCCGTCCGTCAGCCCTCAGGTGGAGAGTCAACAGTCCCCAGGTCTGGAGGTGGCTGATGAGGAAGAGGAGGAACAGCTGGGTCCAGTGCCTGACGTGCGGATGCACAGAAGGCAGAGGAGAGGAGAGCAGTGGAAATCTATGGGCTGGTCCTTGGGATGGAAGAGCCACCGCTGCTAGGGAAGTCCCACCCTAGCTCTGGGGATAAAAGGCAGGGGGTGGAGATGAATAGATGCGGGAGACAACAATTCACTTCCTGCCGGATGGACTTATTAGCCTGAGAAAGAAACTTTTTGCCGGGGCTGCTAGTAAAGGAATCTTTGAGTTAACTTCAGAGGGTTTGTCGTGTTTGGGGAGCTGGCTCAGAACAGGAGGTCTTTTAAGAAAAGATTGGACAAGCGTTTGTCCACGATGGTATAAAGGACTCCTGCCTTGGACAGGGGGTGGACTAGAAGACCTCTAGGCTCCCCAGGATGCTATGAAATTCCCTCACCTTGCCTTTAATCCCCGAGGGCCCGTTCGCAGTGGTCATCTTCGGGCCAGACAGGGTGCCGTGTCCGGATGCCCTCTCAGAGGCAGCACCTGAGCAGATGCCCATCCCTTTATACCTTCCCTCCAGTGGAAATCCTGCCTACTCTGGTTTCACCTCTTTGCTTGGGAAGGGGGGGGGGTGGGAAATGGGAGGGGAGGGGAGGGGAAGGGTGAGACCAAGGTATAGAGCACCTGGTGGTTTCCACCTTCTTTCCAGGTTTCCATTTCGTGGTCGGAGAACCAATGTTAGAAGAGGCACCCGTCCTTGGCAAACCAAACCGCACTGCCTATTCCATCGTCCCCGGCCCATTCCTCCTTCTTTTAATTTTCCTTTTACCGCTGCTGCATCGTTAAACTCCGGTTTCTAAAACGGCCTGCCTCGTACATGCCTTAACAATAGCTTATTTCTATATTTTTCTCCCCCCTGCCTGTTCTGATTAAACCGGGAATTAGGCGCCTTTTTTACATTACACTTTTCCCATCTCGTCCCCCCCCCCCCCCGCCCTCCCCACCACCATCCTCCCTTCTAACAGGAGGCCGTTGGGGGAAAAGTTGAACTAGCAAGACGCTGAAACAATAAAGGCATTTATTATTAACCAAAAGTGAAGAGAGCTGCTTCCCACCCGCCCACCGCATTTCAAAAATCTTGCTCTGCTTTAGAGCAAGGGTGAGATTTTGGGTGCTTCTGCAGCTGGTTAACTTCTCTTGCCAAAAAACCCGAAACAAAACCTAGAATCAGTTGGATTTCCTCCTGGGTGACCGGATGGAGCCCACTTCAACCTGACCGCCTGGTAATAACTTTAGCCCGCTTCGGTTTTTTAAGACAGACAGGTAGTCCTTGACTTACGACCAAAACGGAGTCCCAAATTTCTGTTTGTTCAAATGTGATTTGTTCATTTGTTAAGTGAGTTTGGCTCCATTTTTTTTCATGGTTAAGTGAATCACGGCAGTTGATAAGTTTAGTAACTTGGTTGTTAAGTGAGTCCGGCTTCCCCGTTGACTTTGCTTGTGAGAAGGTCGCAAAAGGGGATTGTGGGAGCTTGGGGCATGGCAACGGTCGTTAACTATGAACCAATTGCCAAGATCAGGGGGATGCGACAAAGGTTGTAACTGTGAAAAACGGCCCCAAGTCCTCTTTTTTTCAGTGCCGTTGTAACTTGGAACGGTCACTAAATCAATTGTCGTAAGTCAAGGACTGTCTATGAGTCTCTGCTTGCTGATCATCATCTCTTGACTGGTCCTTCCTGCAGTCCTCTTGGTATGTGCATTTTATTTTGTAAGCACCGGAATTGTTAACAGATTGGATTGGCCTGCAAATGTCCCAAATAAATATATACCCAAAATGCTTGCTAATTTTTCCAAGATGGGGGTCTCAAAACAGTGGCTGCATTTAATGACCTGTTGGCTGACTCTCTGGACCAATGTTTCTCAACCGTGTTGGCCTGAAGCTGTGTCGACTTCAACTCCCAGAATTCCCCAGCCAGCTAGGAATTCTGGGAGTTGAAGTCCACCCATCTTCAAATTGCCAAGGCTGAGAAAAATTGCCTTAGACCAAGGCTATCTAACCTTGGCAACGTGAAGACTTCTGGACTTTAACTCCCAGAACTCCCTAGCCAGCTAGGAATTCTGGGAGCTGAAGTCCACCCATCTTCAAACTACCAAGGTTGAGAAACGTTGCCTTAGACCAGGAGTGTCTAACCTTGGTGGCTTGAAGACTTGTGGACTTCAACTCCCAGAATTCCCCAGCCAGCTAGGAATTCTGGGAGTTGAGGTCCACAAGTCTTCAAGTCACCAAGGTTGGACAACCCTGCCTTAGACCAACAGGAGGCCCGGACTATGAAAGGAAAGCTTCGGCCACCTCCAAGTGTGTCAGAGGCAATTAGCCCCGTTACCTTCCTGGGGTAATTGCCTGGATCGATGGTAGCAGAGGATGGTTAGCTCATTATTTCTGGACTGTCAGACTTTCCGTAGCATGCCAAAGTGGGCTCACCATCGACTCTAAACAAAGCGTTCACCCCAATTTCTCCCCCGAGGAGCTTCACTGCACATACCAGACGGACTTGGTGCCAAAACTTTGAAGGATTTAGTAAGAGGGTTAGGATTCCAGACTAAGCCCGTCACATGAGTGGGAGCCTTGAGAGGATTAAGACTACTAACAGGTTTAACTCTTCAAGTTCTTGAGCGTTCTCCAACACCACTTCCATCCCCGGGCGCGATCTTCGAGGCACCCGCTTACAACGGCAAGGGCATCATGATGTCTCTTGCTCGGCCGCATGAGATAATAGATAAAACTTTTCGTGGTTCGCAAAAGATGTGAAGTCTTTTTAGTTAAACCCAAGTTAGGAGGAGCCTTTCAGAGTTGGGATTCAGCCGGTTCGGATCGGTTCAGGTGAACCAGTAGTAGCGACCCGGGTGCAATCCCGTCCAATATCGCTGTGTTTTGTGACACGCATGCGTGGATGGTGCGGATGGACATTTTCGATGCTGGGTGTACAGGTTGTTACGGTATGTGAAGCCCACTCCTGGAGCCTTTAGGTTTGGCGAACATCCAAATTAAAGGAACCCTAGATCAGGGGTCTCCAACCTTGGCAACTTTAAGACTTGGGGACTTCAACTCCCAGAATTCCTCAGCCAGCAAAGTCCACAAGTCTTAAAGTTGCCAAGGTTGGAGACCCCTGCCCTAGATAGATAGCTGCCTGGTCTTCACATGGAAACGTTTAATAAAGAATCATTAACCACTAATTATCCATTTTGGGGAGATTGATTAGTTTAGAAGAGAGTATTTGTAGCTCGGGATTGAACTGTGGGGGGTCCTTGGTGCTCTCTGAGCCGGCTGGGTTTTTGGCCAGACGTTGTAGGATTGTACTAGGGAACATCATCAGGGCTAAAAGGGAGAGGGATTTGTGGAGTGGAGTGGAGTGAGGGAGGGCTGTGGGGGTCCTTGGTGGTCTCTCAGCTTGGTGGCTTTCTTGCAAACGTTTCATGGCCGTACTAGGGAACATCATCTGTGCTAGAAGGGAGTGGAAGGAAGGAAGGAAGGAAGGAGAAAGAGAGAGGGAGGGAGGATGGAAGGAAGGGAGGGAAGGAAGGAAGGAAGGAAGGAGAAAGAGAGGGAGGGAGGGTGGGAGGATGGAAGGAGATAGATGGGAATAAGAGGGAGGGAGAGAGGGAGGGAGGGAAGGAAGGAAGGAAGGAAGGAAGGAAGGAAGGAAGGAAGGAAGGAAGGAAGGAAGGAGAAAGAGAGAGGGAGGATGGAAGGAAGGAAAAAGTGAGGGAAGGAAGGAAGGAAGGGCTGTGGGTCCTTGGTGGTTTTCTTGCACACATTTCGTGATCCAACTAGGAAACATCAGCAGCTGTAGAAGTTTCCCCCCTTCCTTCAGAGCACTGATGAGGTTACCTAGTTGGGTCTCTAAACGTCTGCAAGAAAACCACCAAGGTCAGAGACCTCGAACTCCACTGATTACTCTCTATCAAAGGCACACCTGGACAACTGTGTTACAGACCTTTACGCCCACAGCACGCTCACAGCCTATCAGAGATTAGTTGGCCAACTCTTTCGTCAGGGACTCCTTTATCTTGACCTTACCTTTTGTGACTTTTCTGAGCGGCTGATAGAATAATCATTTCATTCTCCTTTTATTTTATTCGGAAGGGATCTGAAGGAGGGCTTCCTTTGTTCTTTCCCTCTGTTCCTGACCTTCGGAGCTACCATTTTTTCCAACCGAAGGGCTGGCAGACTCTCCCTTTTCTATCTGGGACTTACGTTCTTGGGTGAATTTACAATTATTATTTTACGGGCTGTAACGCTGAATTTTGCCCAAGGACATCATTAATGATTTTCAGATAATAAGCAATCTCAATTTGTCCGGCCACCCATTAATCTGATCGTGCATGAAGGAATTACTCAGGCATTGGCTGGCACAGAAGTCTCTCTCTCTCTCTCTCTCCCTCCCTCTCCCTCTTCTCTCTGTCCTTTCTTTTCTCTCTCTTTCTCTCCTCTTTCTTTTCTCTTTCCCTCTTCTTTCTCCTTTCCTTTCTCTTTCCCTCTCCTCTCTCTCTCCTTTCTTTTCTCTTTCTTTTCTCTTTCCCTCTTCTCTCTTTCCCTCCTCTCTCTCTCCTCTTTCTTTTATCTTTTCCTCTTCTCTCTTTTTCTTCTCTTTCTCTTCTCTTTCCCTCTTCTCTCTCTCCTTTCTTTTCTCTCTCTTTCTCTCCTTTCTTTTCTCTTTCCCTCTTCTTTCTCTCTCTCCTCTTTCTTTTCTCTCTTTCCCTCTTCTCTCTCTCTCTTCTCTGGGAAATGGTGAAGCCAGATTAGGTTAACGATGGGATCATTAACTTAACAACTGCAGTGATTCGCTTAATAACTGTGGCGAGAAAAGTCGTAACAATGGAGTGAAATTCACTTAACCGATGTCTCACTTAGCAACGTAAATGTTGGGCTCCATTCTGGTTATAGGTCGAGGAAGCCTGTACAGTCAGAGAAACCAGAGAGGGTCTTTTTCTTGCCCGGCCCACCTTCCTTCTAAGGGCTCAGATGCCTTTTATCTGATCGGCTCCCAAGGTCATTTCCACAACCCCGTGATGGTCAAGATATGATTATAAGGCATGACAGATTAGCCATCGACGTGTTAATTAAAAAAGCAGATCTAATTTAATGGCTGTTTTAATAGCTAATTATTCTGCAGATTACTCCACAAAACTAATCTGCCTTCTTTTAATTAACTGGTCTTAGGGCAGGTTTTAGGCGAGGATTAAAAACGGGTCTTTAAACCACTTACGAATCTCGAAGGACAATTTTCTAGTAAATATAGAAATCCTACCTTTTGCTCCGAGAACTTAAGGAAAACTTTCTGCAAAACTCTAATAGTGACCGAACAATTACGGTCGTTGATTGAGTAAAATAAAAGAGGTTGCTATAAAAAAAAAAATGAGCCCCTTTATTTGGCCAAAGTAATCACTTAAGATTAGGTAGAGAGCCACTAATTTAAAAAATGCATTTATAAAAAAAAGGGAATTATTCAGAGAGAGGAAAAAGAAGGTCAGAAAAGTATAAGCGAAACAACCTCAGTATCAAATGTCACCTTGGATCATGCCGACAATGTACAGGTAGTCCTTGACTTACGGCGGCTCGCTTAGCGACCGTTCAAAGAGACAACAGCACTGCAAAAAATGGCCATTTTTCACACTTAATGACCACTGCAGCATCCCAGGGGTCCCATGATCAATATTCAGAAGCTGGGCAAATGATTCATATTTATGACAGTCGCAGTGTGTCCCAGGGGTCATGTGATCCCCTCTTTGGTGACTTCCTGACAAGGAAAATCAACGGGGAAACCAGATTCACTTAACAACCGTGTCACTAACTTACCAACTGCAACAACTCACTTAACAACTATAGTGAGAAAGCTGGCTCAATCCGTGTTTCACTTAGCAACCTAAAGTTTGGGCTCAATTGTGGTCCTAAGTCGAGGACTACTTCTACGCCGAGAGTTCTTGCTCATTTCAACCAGGGGGAAAATAAAAAAGAGATTATGCGAACAATACAAAGGAAATAACCGGTCAATAAATTGCTCTTAAGATCGGTTGCAATTCTGGAGAAAAACAGAAATTCCAGCCTGAACTATTTCACGATCGCTTGCCAAGTTGGTATTCTCTTGCGAGAAATCAGAGCTCTCAACCTCAAAAATCCCGGATTCCCTCTCCTAATTTTTTTCGAGGGTGATAATCAAAGGTTTGGGACTTCTAAAAATAAAAGGCAGGCAGCGAGGGTTATTTCTGTCAGCTCCGAACAGGCAGGCAAGACGTGGGAAGAAGGCAGTGGTTAAAAAGTTTTGTGAAATCTGTACGCCCTGATCTTAATGCAACGAGACAGGGGCATCTCTGGAGTGTTATGTGCGTTTGTGTCTGTGTGTGTGTGTATGTCTAGAATAATGCAGAAGGGGGCCTGGGGACATTCCTGCTTCAGATGCATGGGATGGAGGGGTTCAAGACTCTGGAAAGGGTGCATAGGAAAGCAACAAAGAGGATTAGGGGACTGGAGGCTCAAATATATGAAAAATGGTTGCAGGAAATTGGGGATGTCTAGTTTAATGAAGAGAAGGACTAGGGGGGACATGATAGCATCTTCCAATATTTGAGCGGCTGCCCCAAAGGAGGTCAACTTATTCTCCAAAGCACCAGAAGGCAGGAGAAGCAGCAGCGGATGGAAACTGATCAAGGAGAGAAGCAACCTGGAACTAAGGAGGAATTTCCTGACAGTGAGAACAATTCACCGGTGGAACGACTTGCCACCAGAAGTTGTGGGTGCTCCATCACTGGAGGCTTTCAGGAAGAAGTTGGATAGCTATTTGTCCAGAATGGATCTTCTGCTTGAACAGGGGGTTGGACTAGAAGACCTTTGAGGTCCCTTTCGGCCCTAAGATTGATAGCACGATTCTATTCCTGACAGTGAGAACAATTAAACACTGGAACGGCTTGACTTTATGGGTGCTCCAACACTGGAGGTTTTTCAGAAAAAGATTAGACAACCATTTGTCTGAAATGGATTAGGACGTCCTGCTTGAGCAGGGGGTTGGGCTAGAAGACCTCTGAGGTCCCTTCCGACTCTGTTCTTCTGTAAAAGAACGGTGAAAGGCTTAAAAAGGAAGCCCTCTTTATCCTTCGTATTCACCTTAAGGCCATTTAGAAGCAAAGAAGTACTAGGAGAGAGAGAGAGAGAGAGAGAGAGGGAGGGAGAGGGAGAGAAGAGAAACACAGAAGAGAGAGAAGAGAGAGAGAAAAGAGAGATACACAGAAAGAGAGGAGAGGGAGAGAAGAGAGATACAAGAAAGAGTGGAGAGAGAAGAGAGAGAGAAAGAGAAAGAGAAAAAGAGAGAGAGAGAGAGAGAGAGAGAGAGGAAGGAAGGGAGGGAGGGAGGGAGAGAAAGAAAGAAAAGGGCCAGGAAATTATCCTGTTAAGCCAAATTCTGGGCCATGATCTGTCCTTATGAAGACTGAGAGGCCATAACTGCTCAATAGATGTGCAGAGGTCAAGGACAAAGGAATCTGGAGGCCACCTCTGGTCCACCAACGGGAAACGCCAAAGGGCAGCTCTACGCCCAACTGCCGTTGCTTGGATTCTCAACTCCGTCATCCCCGATTTTGATGCCGAGGAGGGGGCCGGCCTCCTCTTGCCACGCTGAGCAAGCCAGGTGGCTCATGCTTCTCTGACGGCAATTCGAGGGGAAGCCAAACCCCTGGGGGAAAAATGGCGTTTTGAGGCGCATCCATTTGCAAAAGAGTTTGGCTCCTCGATGGAGGTCAGGATGAGGAGCGTGCAACCCAA
Source organism: Pantherophis guttatus (assembly GCF_029531705.1). The sequence continues at coordinate 5,863,602 of NW_026843855.1, read as the reverse complement.
CTCTCAACAGCAGCGTGCAACATTCCTTGTGCAACCCTTGGGCATTTGAGCTGATGAAAGCAACCTTGGCACGAAATGTGCCCTTTTGCTCAGTGCTAACAAGTCCCTGGTTTTTTCTATCTTTCTTTCTTTCTTTCTTTCTCTCTCTTTCTTTTCTTTCTTTCTAATCTATCTGATCATCCATCCATCTACCTACCCACCATCCATTCATCATCTATCAATCATCTTTCTCTCTCATCTATATCTCTATCTCTCTATCTATCTATCTATCTATCTATCTATTTATCTATCTATCTATCTCTCTCTCTATCTATCTATCTATCATCTATCTATCTATCTATCTATCTATCTATCTATCTATCTATCTATCTATCTATCTATCCTGTTTCCCCAAAAATAAGACCCAACCCGAAAATAAACCCTAGCATGATTTTTCCAGGATGCTCATAATATAAGCCTTACCCCCAAAATAAGCCCCAGTTAAGATTGTCAGCCAGATGGGTGCATCCCCCCCCCAAATAAGACATAAGCAGAAAATAAGCCCTAATGCGTCTTTTGGAGCAAAAATTAATATAAAACCCGATCTTATTTTCAGAGAAACATGGTATCTATCTATCTATCAATCACACCACTTTTATCATTTTTTACAAATATCTCAAGGTGGCGAACAAATCCAACACACTTCCATCCTCCTATTTTCCCCACAACAACAACCCTGTGAGGTGGATTGGGCTGAGAGAGAGATGGCCTGGCCCACAAATCACCCAGCCAGTTTTTCATCCCTAAGGCAGAACTAGAACTCTTGGTCTCCTGGTGATTGGTTCAAAGTCACTCAGCTGCCTTTCCTGCCTGAATCGGGACTAGAACTCCCCATCTCCTAGTGATTGGCCCAAAGTCACCCAGCTGGTTTTTTATAACTAAACTGGAACTAGAACTCCCGGTCTCCTGGTGATTGAAACGTCACCCAGTTACGTTTCATGCCTAAGTCAGGACTAGAACTCCCCGCCTCCTGGTGAATTCACCCAAAGTCACCCAGCTCTCTTTCATGGCTACAGTTTTGTCTTGAAGTCTAAAAGTTTCGACAACTAAGGTTAACCTTAGCCCTGGAAAGAGAATAAACCCAAGCTAAAACGTATCGCACAACAGATGTCCAAGTTTCCTTCTCCCCCCTTCTTATTAATGGAAGCTAAACGGAGTTGAACTCACCATCCAGTCTGGCAAGTGGAAAGCAGAAGTCCCTTCGGTGTTCTCCCACTTCTCCATCCCAGCAACTTGAGAAATGGTGGGTTTCTAAGGAGGCTTTGATTTGATTCTACCAAGCTGCTCAAGGATGAACAGAACTCCCAACTCTTCTCAAGGAATCAACCGAAGAGTTGATGGCTCTCATAAGGACCCTGACTTGTCTATGGCGCAAGTCCTCGGTCTGACTAAGGCTTCGGAGTCCAGGACTCAAGGAGAGACTTTGAAGAAAGCCCTCTGCGCCAATCCTTAGGACCAAGAAATTAACTCGTAATTACTACACGAGTACTCTGTTTGTTCACTCCATGGAGCAGGTACTCCCAACCTTTGTAGAACCAATAAATTACATCACCCAAAGTCAAGGAGGTGTTCCTGCCAAAGAGAGGTCTCCTCGTGTGTAGTTTTGGTATCGTATAGCGTCACAAGTTTGTGTAGCTAAAGGGAAAAAAGCCTGACAGGACTTCTGGCTGCCAAGCAAGGATGCCTGGCACGGGGCCAGCCGCAAAGTATTTAAAATTAACTTTGGAGAGACGGTGACGCTTGTGAGTTTTGCTTCTGAGATGTTTTCTTTCGCTTGTCTGCAGCTCCCTCTGTTGGGTTGGGCACAAAAAGGCAGCGTTCCCATATCTAAGGGGCTGCCCCCAAAAAGAGGGGGCGGAGGGTCAGGCTATTATTCTGCAAAGCCCCCCAAGGCGGGACAAGAAACAATGGATGGAAACTCATCAAGGTGAGAAGCAACCTGGAATTAAGGAGAAACTTCCTGACACCGAGAACAATTAACCAGCGGAAGATTTTAAGAAGAGGTTGGAACACTGGAGGTTTTCCAGAAGAGATTGGACGGCCATTTGTCCAGAACAAATAGGAGAGTGATTGCTAACCTTTTTGCCATCAGGGGGAACGCAGTGGGGGAGGGGTTTTCACGCGTGCCCATACCCATAATTATATGTGCCCTGCCCCCACTCATGCGCGCGTGAATTTAATTTAATTTAATTTAATTTAATTTCCAATTTATATACCGCCCTTCTCCCTGAGGACTCAGGGCGGTGTACAGCCAAGATAAGAAACATAGAATACAAATATTAAAACATTTAAAAGTATATATAAATTTTGGCCCGAAAGTTAAGAATAACAGACTAATTAAAGAATTTAAAAATTTCTTCTTAAGCCAACCCGGCTTGCTGAAAAAGATGGGTTTTCAGGGAACGACGGAAGGCACGGAGGTCTTGGATTCTCCTTATCTCTGGGGGCAACTGATTCGAGAGGGTGGGAGCCCCCACAGAGAAGGCCCTCCCCCTGGGGGTCACCAGCCTACATTGTTTGGCTGATGGCACCCTGAGGAGGCCCTCTCTGTGGGAGCGCACGGGACGATGGGAGGTCGTCGGTAGCAGCAGGCGGTCTCGGAGATAGCTAGGCCCGATGCCATGGAGCGCTTTAAAGGTGATAACCAACACCTTGAAGCGCACCCGGAAGACCACCGGGAGCCAGTGCAGCTCGCGCAGGAGCGGTGTTACATGGGAGCGCCATGCTGCTCCCGTCACTACCCGTGCTGCTGCATTCTGGACCAGCTGGAGCCTCCGGGTGCTCTTCAAGGGGAGCCCCATGTAGAGAGCGTTGCAGTAATCAAGGCGAGAGGTGACAAGGGCGTGAGTGACTGTGCACAAGGAATCCCGATTGAGAAAGGGCCGCAACTGGTAAATCAGGCGTACCTGATAAAAGGTCCCCCTGGTAACAGCCGTCAGAACCCGCCGTGCTCCCCCTACTTTTGGCACGTGATGGCACAGTGGGCCCAGTAGGCCCATTTTTTGCTCTCCCCAGGCTCCAGAGTCTCCCCAGGCTCCTAGAGAGGCTCTGGAGCCTGGGGAGAGCAAAAAACGGGCCTTCCGGTCCCACCGAAAGTTGGCAAACGGGCCGTTTCCAGCCTCCAGAGGGCCTCTGGGGAGGTAGGGAAGGCCGTTTTCGCCCTCCCCAGGCTCCTAGAAAGGCTCTAGAGCCTGGGGAGAGCAAAAAATAGGCCTTCCTCACCCCTCCAGGCCCTCTGGAGGCAGGAAACAGCCTGTTTCCCTACTTCTGGTGGGCCCAGAAGGCCTGAAAATCAGCTGGCCAACACGCACATGCGGGCCGGAGCTGAGCTCACGTGCCCATCGATATGGCTCCACGTGCCGCCTGTGGCACGCATGACATAGGTTCACTATCACAGGTACAGGATCTCCTGCTTGAACAGGGGGTTGGATTGGGAGACCTCCAAGGTCCCTCCAAACTCGGTTATTCTGTTAACCACTGCACACTGAGAGATCAGAAATGGCAGGATTCAAAGGATGCCCACAGTTTCTTGAATCTAAAGGAAATATTTGCAGCTCAGGGTTGAAATGAGGGGTCCTGGGTGGCCTCTGAGCTTGGTTGTTTTCTTGCAGACGTTTCATGACCCAAACTGGGTAATATTGCTAGCACTGATGACGTTACCTAGTTGGGTAATGAAACGTCTGCAAGAAAACAACCAAGCTCAGAGAGTGCCAAGGACCCCCCAGTCCTCCTCCTCCTCCAATCCACAGCCCCCCTCCCTTCTAGCACTGATGGTGTTGCCTATTTGGGAAGGTCCAAAGTCATTTCTTTAAATATTAAACATTATTAAATGTTAAGCTTGTTAACATTGTTAGTGCAGAATGGAAGTCTCCAGCTATTGAAGTTTCTCCGGAAGGAACTACCGTACTAGTCATATCTAGGCAATCTGACACCCACAAAAGATCCAATTCAGACGGGAAGGCCCAATTAAAATAACTGATTTATGGCATGAAAATAAGGTGGACACTAGAGGGCGCTCGAAGCTCACCCAAATCGTTTCTGCGGCTGGAGGAAGGGAGAAAAAGCAAAGAAAAATTCAATTTCAGAGATTTTTTGGAGGAAAAAAGAAGGGCAAAGGGGGAAAAAGACCAGGCAGGCACCATATTATAAAATATATTGGCAGCAAATCCAGCCCTTGCTAATGAGCCGAAGAGGCGGGGGTGGCTGATGGGCCTCCAACGTGAAAGATGATTTTAAATTCAGCCATTGTGAAAGAGCCTCCGGACAGGTCTGTGGCACAATTTTAAGTTCCAATATGGGACTGAAATCATTTAACACAGGACGGGGTTATTGATATTTACCATTTCAAAGCCATGCAGGCAGTCCTTGACTTACGACCAAAACGGAGCTCAGCGCTTCTGCTGCTAAGCGAAGACAGGCGCTAAGTGAGATTTGTCCCGTTTTAGGACCGTTGTTGAGTGGGTCACTGCGGCGGTTGAATTAGTCATGCAGCTGTTAAGTGAATCCGGCTTCTCGGTTGACTCTGCTGGTCAGGAGGTCGCAAAAAGGGAAATATGTGATCCCGGGACACTACAACCGTCGTAAGTATGAGTCAGTTGCCAAGGGTCTGGATTTTGATCACGGGGATGGTGCAACGGTCGTTAAGTGTGAAAAACGGTCATCGGTCCCCTTTTCTCGGTGCCGTTGTAACTTCGGTCACTAAATGGAACTGTTGTTAAGTCGAGGATTGCCTGTGGGAGGGTTCCATTACGGTCGTAAGTGGAGGACTAGCTGCACTTTCTGCTCCTGGGATAATTCACAAAAGGCAAATCTCGAATCTTGATAGGGGACCTTTAGCTCCTGGTACCAAATAAACGTTATAAAAAGAAAGAAGTTTGGTACGCCGGGCAAAGCAACATGGCGCCTCTAGCACTAACCACTGAGCCGCCCTGCTGGGTTCAAATGCCCGCTGGAAGAGGATGTTCCTTGAGTTAAGAGGGCTCACGTTTTCTTCAACCATGACTCATTGAAGCTCTTATGCATGCCCCAGATTTGATCTTCCCCACGGCAGACCTTCGACCTTGCTGGCAGCCATTGGGTATTTCTGGCCTTCCTTGCAAAAGGACGACCGGCCTCTCATACGAACCACTGGCCAGGAGTTCACGCACAACTCAGGTTGCGAGTACCGATATAGGAGAATATTTGTAGCTCAGGGTTGAAAGGAAGGGGTCCTTGGTACTCTTCGAGCTGGGTGGTTTTCCTGCAGACATTTCATGACCCAACTAGGTAGCATCATCAGGGCTAGGAAAGCGGGGTGGGTGGAGGTGGGTGGAGTTAGTGGCGGTGGGGAGGAGGAGAAGGAGGAAGGACTGTGGGGTCCTTGGTGTTCTCTGAACTTAGTGGTTTTCCTGCAGACATTTCATGACCCAACTAGGTAACATCATCAGTGCTAGGAAAACAGGGGGGCGGTTAGTGGTGAGGAGGAGGAGGAGGAAGAGGAGGAGGAGGAGGAGGAGGAGGAGGAGGCGGCAAAGGAACAATGACTGTGGGGTCCTTGGTGTTCTCTGAATTTAGTGGTTTTCCTGCAGACATTTTTTGACCCGACAAGGTAACATCATCAGTGTTAGAAGGGAGTGTTGATTGTGGAGGGAGGAGGAGGAGGAGGAGGAGGACCCAAACTAGTTAACCTCATCAATCAAAGGCGGCCCTTTGAGAAATGCAATCAATAGACTCTGCTTAATTTATGCCACTATGAAGCAACCGGCTAAATACGGGAAACCCAAATGGAAAAAAAAAAAACATTTATTTGCATAGATTGGCTCCAGATAACGAGGTGCCCTGAGTCAGCCTGCCAGGCGCAGGGAAACGGGGAGCTGGCATGCCAGCTGGGCACATGACTGGGCTTGACAATGTCAGAAAAGGGAGTTTAGATAATGCCAGTGTGCATTTTTCCAAAACATCACGAGCATCTGGATATGTTTAAACAAGCGCTGACTTTCCGCAAAAGACAAAAGGAGATTATTCATTCCTCCTTGGGCCAGGATGAGACGTTGCTTTTTTTTACTTATATTTCTTTATTTAAAATTTCTGCATCTGCATTCATCCTCAGGAACTCCCTGCCTCAGGACGTCCAGGTGAGGAATGGAGACTCCAAAAAAAAAAAGGGGGGGGGGAAATGACATCACAGCTATGACTGAAGTACCTGCAAGTACAGGCAGTCCTCAATTTACAGCCACCATGGAGCCCGACACGTTGCCAAGGGAAACAGTTAAGGGAGTTTTGCCCCATTTTACGACTTTTCTTGCTCCAGTCTTTAAGTGAACCACTGACCGTCATAAATGTGAGTCGGTTGCCAAGTCTCCCGAATTTTGATCACGTTATCCGTGGGGATGCTGCCAACCGTCTTCAGTGTGGAAAAAGGGCCAAATGTCAATTTTTTTCCCAGTGCGACAACAACTCGCTTTCTACAGGGGTCTCCAACCTGGCCAACTTTAAGATTTCTGGACTTCAACTCCCAGAATTCCTCAACCAGCTTTGGGAACTCTGGGAGTTGAAGTCCACAGATCTTAAAAGTTGCCAAGGTTAAAGAGCCCCTCCTCTAACAGACTAAGAGAGTTGGAAGGGACCCTGCTCATTTCAGACAAAAGCTATCCAAGCTCTTCTTAAAAGCCTCCAGTGTTGGAGCAGCTATAACTTCTGGTGGCAAGCTGTTCCACTGGTTAATTGTTCTCACTGTCAGGAAATTTCTCCTTAATTCTAGGTTGCTTTCTCTCCTTGATTAGTTTCCATCTGTTGCTTCTTCTCCTGCCTTCTGGTGCTTTGGAAAATAAGTGGACCCCTTCCTCTTCTTTGGGGCAGCCCCTCAAGTATTGGAATACTGCTATCATCTCACCCTTAGTCCTTCTTGTTATTAGACATCCCCAGTTCCTGCAACCGTTCTTCGTATGTTTGAGCCTCCAGTCCCCTAATCCTCTTGGTTGCTCTTCTCCACACTCTTTCCAGAGTCTCAACATCTTTTTTACATCGTGGCGACCAAAACTGGATGGAAATATTCCAAGTGTGGCCTTAGCAAGGCATTAAAATGTGGTATAAACCCTTCACGTGATTCTATCCCTCTGTTCACGCAACCCAGGATTGCATTGAATAACAGAGTTGGAAGGGACCTTGGAGGTCTTCTAGTCCAGCCCCATGCTCAAGCAGGAGACCCTAGACCATTTCAGACAAACGGCTGTCCAGTCTCTTCTTAAAAACCTCCAGTGTTGGAGCACCCCACAACTTCTGGAGGCAAATTGGCTTTTAACGTTTCTGTAACGTTTAATGTTTCTTTAACTGCGCCTTGGTGGCGCAGCAGACTAAAGCACTGTTAAGTAACACCAGCTGCCCGCAATTAGTGCGAGTTCAAATCTCACCAGGCTCAAGGTTGTCTCAGCCTTCCATCGTTTCGAGGTAGGTAAAATGAGGACCCGGATTGTGGGGGCAATAAGCTGACTTTGTATAAAAAAAAGAACACCGCTTAGAGGGGGCCCGAAAGCCCTACTAAGCAGGTATATACAAAAGGATGAAGGCTATTGCTTAACGCATTGTAAGCCGCCCTGAGTCTCCGGAGAAGGGCGGCATATAAATCGAACCAATAAATAAATAAATAAATAAATAAATAAATAAATAAATAAACATCCTTTTATGAACAGCGATGCGAAGGCAGAGATCAGGTATGGCCGAGATATTACAACACGCGCATATTTCATCTCATTTTATGCCAAGGTCTTTCGCTTCTCTGCAGTTTGAGCCCTATTTCACCTGAGTCATTGAGCATGGGGGAAGTTGTAAAATGAATACGATGAGTGGTTCCTTCCTTATTCTTTTTAAGGCAGCCTTGTCACCACCTTAAGAAGTCCGCTCGACAGACAGGGAGGGACAGACACACACACACACACAGACACACACACACACAGACACAAAGAGGCAGAAATATGAGCAAGGAAGGCCAAATGGAAAGCTGTGACTTATCACAAAGTTTTGTGGTTTTGAGATCAGGGCACGTGACTTCAAGAGTGGCTCATGGGAGGGGATCAGAATTCAAGACCATCCCGGAGAGGAAGACAGCGCAATGCTTCGTATGGGCAGTCCTCGACTTATGGCCACAACCGAGGTCCCAAAAAAATTCTCGGTCGCTAAGCGAGACAGTTGTTCGGCGAATTTTGCCCCCTATTTTACGACTTTCCTCGTCACAGCTGCGAAGCGAATCCCTGCGGGTTGTTAAGCTAGGGACATGGCCGTTAAGCGGAGCGGGCTTCCCCATTGAATTGGCTGGCTGGAAGGTCGCCCCACGGGATCGCGTGACACTGCGACCGTCGTAAACACGAGTCAGTTGTCAAGCAGTCTTAAATTTTTATCACACGAACATGGAGCTGTTGCGATGGTCCTAAGTCGCTTTTTTTCAGTGCTGTTGCAACTTTGAACGGTCACTAAATGAACTGCTGTAAGCCGAGGACTGCCTGCTCCTACAAGAGTGTGCCGTGTGAAAAACCAGGCCGCTGCTGTTCACCTTAACCTTCAGGTGTGTATTGGCGATGACGAAGGGAGAGATGATCAGCCTGTTGATGTATGAAGGAGGGAGCGTTGGTTCCCTTGGGCGACTAGGAAGCACTCCAATTCTTCCTTTTTGGATGTACGGTAGATATAATTTTTTTATTAAACACATCACAATATAACGTACGATATTTCAACGTCTCTCCTTAAAGATCCGTGCCTTTAAACTCAGCCCAATCTTCCCTACAGTGGAGGGCTGGCTGATTCCTGCAAATTCCCAATTCTTTGCAGATGCTGGCAAGCCGCTAGTATATAAAATGAGAGCAAACCCCACTGCCTCCTAGCACTGATGAGGTTACCTCCATGGGTCATGAAATGTCTGCAAGAAATCATCAAGCTCAGAGAGCACCAAGGACCCCCACACTCCTCCTCCTCCCATCTAGTTATCACCTTTAAAATGCTCCATGGCTTAGGACCTGGGTACCTACGAGACCATCTTTTGCCACCAATAGCCTCCCACCGACCAGTTCGTTCTCACAGGGAGGGACTACTCAGGGTACCGTCAGTCAAATTATGTCGACTGGCGACTCCCAGGGGGAGGGCCTTCTCTGTGGGGGCTCCAACCCTTTGGAATGAACTGCCCCCCGAGATACGGAATATCCCTGATCTCCGTGCTTTCCGCCGTGCCCTCAAGACCCTGATGTTCCAACAAGCGGGGCTAAACATATGAACATGTGAATGTTTTTAAAATGTTATCTAATTTTAGGTTCTATTTAATTGGGCCAAACTATGTTATTATGATAATTTTAATTAGCAATTTTATGATGTTTGTGTATCTATATTTTTCTTGACTGTACACCACCTTGAGTCCTACGGGAGAAAGGCAGTATAGAAATATAATAAAATAAATAAAATAAATAAATAAATAAATAAATAAATAAATAAATAAATAAATAAATAAATCTAGCCCTGATGATGTTACCTAGTTGGGTCATGAAACGTCTGCAAGAAACCCTCCAAGATCAGAGGTTACCATCAATGGTAATTCTGTAAGACTGGACAGCAACATAGGCTTCCACTGAGCATCGAAATGACACAGATGCTGCCCTTATGTACTTCCATGCTCTTGTCTTGTGCACAGCTCATGCGTTTTATATCCTGAAGCCGGTTAATACTTCATTTCTGCTAAATCTCCAGGACAGAGGCAAACTCCCTGCCTGGACTGATCAATCTCCATTCCTAAAATTCACATTATAATGTGGCAGCTGGCCATCTTCAAGGGCTCAAGAAACCTCGGAGCCAAAGCTGGAATCTCATGGCCACCTTGTCGCATTTGAGAGCCAACAAGATCGCTGAAGCACTCAAGGGGGTCACGTGTTAACAGTACAGAATCACAGAGTCGGAAGGGACCTTGTAGGTCATCTAGTCCAACCCCACTCCGCCCAAGCAGGAGCCCCTACACCGTTTCGGACAGATGGCAGTCCGGTCTTTTCTTGAAAGCTTCCAGGGATGGAGCTCCCACACCTTCTGAAGGCAAGCTGTGAAGCAATGCAACGCAGAGGTGAGCATTGAACACTCGGTCTTAGCAAGGCACATCTGGACCCCTTTAAAAGACGGCCCCCTCGAAGACCTCTCCCCACTTTGTCCAACCTTTTGATGGGAAGGCGGCTTTCGCTCACGACTGCTGTGACTCAGAAAACCTCCCCACGTGCAAAATCCATGTGAGTTAAGCCCTTCTCCCCATCTGGAACAGATGGGGACTGGCAAGGGAAGGGAAAAAGGGTGAGTTAGGGCAGGGCCTTGCAAACACACCCTGCTGCCTATGTTTAGCTCTCACCCCCCCCTCACCCCCTCCCTCTGGGAGCAAGCTGCGGCCTGTCTAGCATCTGCAAAACCCAAAGGCCCAGGAGGAGATTAAGCAGGAACGGCAGCAAAATTGGAGCAACGGTTTAAATAAAAAAACAAAAAATGATTGCCCCAGGATGGCAGGAGCTGTCAGCTCAGGAGGAAAGGATGACGGTAACCTTGGCCAGGAAGGTCATCCTTCAATCTCTAAGACACCCAGAGATAAGATGGTACTTCAACACTTTCCTCCCTCCCTTCTCTTTTCTTCCTTCCTTTCTTCCTTTCTTCCTTCCTTCCTTCCTCATAAAAATCTTCCTTCCTTCCTCAAGTCCTTCTTTCCATCCTTCTCTCCTTCCTTCCTTCCTCAAGTCCTTTTTCCCTTCCTTTTCTCTTTTCCTCCTTCCTCATAAAAATCTTCCTTCCTTCCTTAAGTCCTTCTTTCCATCCTTCTTCCTTCCTTCCTCAAGTTCTTCCTTCCTTCCTTCCTTTCTCCCTCATAAAATTTTTCCTTCCTTCCTTCTTTCCTCAAGTCCTTCCTTCCTTCCTTCCTTCAACAAGAAAGCTAGACAGACACAGCTAGACCAAAAGAGACCAATAGTGAAAAGAATAGATAGATATAGAGAGATGATATAGATTAGAGATAGATGATAAAAATGATGATATAGATATAAATTGGATATAGACATACATACATACATACATACATACGGGAGATGATAGACAGATAGATGATAGATAGAAATGATGATAGATGAAATAGATAGATATAAATTAAGACAGACAGACATACAGGAGATGATGGACAGATAGATGATGGAGACAAACAGAAATCGGGGGATAGGCAGAGGATGGATGGATGGGTGAGGGACAGATAGATATAAAAAGAGCAGTGTCCAACCAACCCACAGCAAAAGGGATGGGCAAGGGGGATCGAGGTAACCCAGTGCCTGGGGGGTCTGCATTGCTGAGAACCTCCCCTTGCCCCCTCCTCACCCCCTGGGCCGCATGAGAAGGGCGCCGCACGTTCAGCCCAGAATCCAGGGCGGCTCTCCTTCCCATCCCAGCCGAGAGCTGTCAAAGGACGGAGGAAAAAAACGAGGTTAATGAGGGAGGAATTGATGGGCAGCCTTCGTCCAGCTGGAAAATCGGCCTTCTAGGGGGGGGGTCATTAGAGCCCTGGCGGTCTTTTCTTTCTTTCTCTCTCTCTCTCTCTCTCTCTCTCTCTCTCTCCGGCCATCCCGGTTTCCCATGGGAACCCAGCCGAAGTCATGTTGCGGGGCTGCATGCCGGAGGGAGCTGGCCATTCTGCAGCCCAAACTGGCTCCCGTCTTCGTCCTTTGCAAGAGGCGAAGGCTGTAGGGTTGCTCAGTCAATCTGTTCTATGGCGAGTCCTCGGCTTACGGCCACAACTGTGCCCCAAATTTTTGTGTAATTCTGATTAGGGTTTTTTTTTTTGGTGGGCTGGCTAAACATGCCAGTTCACTCTGAGCTTATCGTGCAAATCCAGAAGACGGTTTGGTAGGCAGGTTAAATGAGTCGTGTAAACACGGCCTCTGTTGAGCATCCCAGAATATCTGGAGGATGGCTACCTAAAAATGCAGGTTGCCCCTGACTTATGACCATTCCTTTAGTCAACATCACCATTTAACGACCCCATAATCCTTTGCGGGGTGGAGTCTGGGCAACTGAATGGAGCTAGCAGAGTATTTACTGGCCGGATGCCCTTCCTGTCACCAGTGCGGAGTTTTGTTCAGCAGATATATTCTCATGGTGCCCAGAGAGAGAAATATCTGTCTCTACCTAGGATCGAACTCACAGCCTCCTGATTATGAGGTGAGAGCTCCACCTCTAAGCCACGGCACCACTCCTGACGATTCCTTTAGTGACCGTTCGAAATTACAACGGCACAAAAAAAGACTTGAGATCACCCAGACATACTCCAGACAGCTGCTCCTCACAAGAGATTGCAAGGCAGGGTTTGCCAGAAACACCCATGGACACCAAACAGAGGAACCATACAGGCAATCCTCATCTCACGACCTTTCTTGCCACAATTGTTAAGCGAATCATTGACGTTCTTAAATTGGTAACACGGTTGTTAAGTGAATCTGGCTTCTCCGTTGATTTTGTTTGTCCGAAGGTCGCAAAAAGGGATCATGTGACACACACACCCCCGGGGACACTGCAACCGTCGTAAATGTGAATCGATTGCCAAGCGTCCGAATTCTGATCACGTGACCGTGGGAAATTCTGCAACGGTCGTTAAGTGTGAAGAAACGGTCAAAAGTCACTGTTGTAACTTTGAATGGCCACTAAATGAACAGTCGTAAACCGAGGACTATTTCATTACAGAAAATCTACCTGTAGAGTATTTTGTCCTAAGGATAAGATGCTAAAATCTCTTTGTAGCCTGCTCACTGCTGGTGTGATTTTTTTTTTTCTAGTTTAAAAAGAATAAAATATTATCAGGAGCCTATCAAAAATGGAAGGTCAGGGTGGCAATCAGATCTGCAAGTTAAGATCAGATTTTGCAGTGCCATCGTAAGTTTGAACGGTCACTAAACGAGGACTACCTGTATCTACAAGCACATTCACTCCAGGGGAAGCAACTGAAGAAAACTGTATTTTTCAAAACAGAAACTTCCTGACAGCGAGAACAATTAACCAGTGGAACTGCCTGCCTCCAGAAGTTGTGGGTGCCCCATCACTGGAATGGGAAAGGGTCTCCTGCCTAAGAAGGGGGTTGGACTAGAAGACCTCCAAAGTCCCTTCCAACTCTGCTATACTATTATTTGGATTCTCTTTCTCTGTTGTGCCTCCCAACGTGAATTAAAATTAAAATCTCACTTGACCATAGTTGATACTGGAATTTTTTTAAATACCACTTTTAAATACCAAGAATAAATTTAATTGTCTTTCCTCTATGAGCTCTGCATTAAACACCCTTTAATATAAAGCAATATTATAGCTACCTTTATTGTACATAAATAAAGATTTCCATCTGGATTTATTTTTATTTTTTTTTTGCCAGCTGCCTTAATTTGCCGAGGGTCTCCCACAAAAACATTTCTGGAGCCATCATGCTGTCTACGATCAAAGCAGGAAGAAGAAAAAAAAAATCCTGCAACTTGGAGGGATAAAAGGAAAAAAAAAAAACCGCCGAATTATTTATCAAGCATGCTTTAAAAAGATATTAATACTGACTCAAAACTCGCTAAATCTACTAAGCACCAAACATATGGGGGATTGGAAAGAACACAGAACGAATGTGCTTTCAAGTGAGAAAATGGAAAAGTCCCAATACTTTTGCTCTCAGCAAATGAGAACATTTTGACAGCAGAAAAGAATTTTTTTTAAAAAATATATTTCTGTAGAATTGTTGAATAGTTACTCCCACTCAGTTGACGGGTACAGTATTCTGCACAGAAACCTAGATTGATAAAAGCTTCTACAACTTCTTCGGGGTGGGGTGGGGTGGGGTGGGGTGTGTGAAGTGAAAATGTTAAACCAACATTAAGCCATGTTGGCTTAATCTCGATTATTCAATACCCATCTTTTCTCTGGATAATCCCGGAACTTGCAAAACAAAACAAAAACGGAACAGAGAGATTAGCCAAATACCAGTTTTGCTGCTTTTAGGCCCTGATGGTATGATGTGACTTGCCCCAAAAAATTATTTTAGAAAACCACAATTGGCAAAGAAGTTAGCCCTGTCCAGAATACAAGCAAGCCCTTTGCATCTAAAAAGGGACTCTACAAAACAGAGGGGTGGACTAGGAGACCTCCGAGGTCCCTTCCAACTCTGCTATTCGGTTAAAACATCTCTGTTAAGATAAAAGAGTTTTTGAGTTTTGATTTCTGCTTCAATGGAAGGATTTTTAATTAGCTGGATGATTTCATGCTCCCTTTCATGTTATGCCCCCAATCTACATATTGAAAGCTCTAATTCTTGCATTATTAGTAACGCATCGGGGTTTATTAAAACAGAACACAATTTAATAACTTGCCGTAGAGCGTAGTAGTTTAAATATGATTGTGAGTGGTTTTGCTTAGGGTTTAATCGCTTATAGAATTATGCAATCGCTTATTTGTGGCTACAGAGATTAGATCAGGATCGGCAACCTTAAACACTCAAAGAACCACAAAGACCCTAATTGGAAGCCCCCCGCTCAATTCTGGAGCCAACCAGAAGTCCGGTTCCCCACACCATAGTTTCTCCTCCTAGCACGGCATCTTTTTTCCCCTACCTATCCTAACTGAAAGCCCTATTAATTGTGGAGCTGACTGGCAACAGGGAGCCACAGCAGAGGGATGAAAGAGCCACATGTGGCTCCAGAGCCGCAGGTTGCCGACCCCTGGATTAGATAAATAAATAGTAAATATTAGGTGAAAAAGCAGCAGTAGTCAATACAACCATGAGGAAAACTTTCCACCAGGGGGGAACTTTCAAACGTGCCAATTGAGTCTGAATAGATATTTATATTTATAACTTTAATAATAAATATAAATCTCAAGTACGACCGATATATTTTTCTTCCTCTTCCGTTCTTTATAAATCTTCTCAAATGCCAAAGTCTGTCAATCTGCTGCTGTATACATTTAATAAATATAAATACAGGTAATCCTTGATTTACAACCATTCGTTTGGTGACTGCTTGAAGTTAAAATATCACTTTTTTAAAAAGTGACCGTTTTTCACACTTATGACCATTGCAGCATCCTCATGATCACCTGAATTTTGGCAACTGGTTCGTATTTATGACAGTCATAGCGTCCCGGAGTCACATGACCCCCTTTTGATCAGCAAAGTCAAGAGGGAAGCCAGATTCACTTAACAACCGTGTTACTAACTGAACAACTGCAGTGGTTCACTTAACCACGGAGGTAAGAATATGCAGGGATGCTGCAACGGTCATGAAAGTTTGAAAAACTGTCGTAAGTCGCTTTGGTCAGTGCCGTTGTAACTCCAAATGGTCCCTAAGCGAACCATTATAAGTCAAGGACTGCCTGGGTGCAGGCGAGCTCGCAAAATGGTTTTGGGCGCCAAAGCTAAAATGCTCCGATCACAATTTGCTCTGAGCTCAAAACTGTTTTGAATTCAAACCGTTTTTGCAAAGGTTTTCATCGTCACGAGGGGAAGAGTAGCAGGAGAGGAGTCACAAGGCGTAAACCGTGAGTAGTCAGTACTTAAAAGAGTGAGTAACAGCTCCCATAATGGGCCTTGGGGGCTGTCGCATCCCCGGCTGCTGCCGGGATGTGGGTGATGGGAGTTAGCATCCTAATTGGGGCGTTATTTGGCTGCCACACCAAAGCGGGGAGGGGGTTGGGGGTTCGGCCAAACGAAGCAGAAAAAGAGGGGGAGGGAAGCCATATGTGTGTTTGTGGAGTGGGGGGGGAGAATGTGGGGGTCTTAGAAGAAATGTCATTGGCAACCATTCCCTTCTCTCCCCCCCCCATCCCCCGGGGTAGCAGCAGCTCGTGTGCTTTTGGATTCGTAGATATTTTTTGGTAAACTGGAAATCTTTGCAAGGCGCATTAAACTCCCCGTTTCAACTCCGCTATTTGTTTGTTATTTCAGCAAGATAAACAGGCCAATTAAACATGCCCATTTTTTAAAAAAATAATATACTTTATTACAGGTACCAAAAGAAGAGAGTACTTGGGAGTTGAAATGAGGGGTCCTTGGTGGTCTCTGAGCTTGGGGGTTTCCTTGCAGACGTTTCATGACCCAACTAGGGAACGTCCTCAGTGTTAGAAGGGAGGGGGTTTGCAGAGGGAGGAGGAGGAGGAAGGGAAAAGGAAGAAGGAATGAAAGGGAAGGGAAAGGGGAAGGAGGAGGAGGAGGGGAAGGAGGAGGAGGAGGAGGAGGAGGAGGAAGTGTGGGGCCTTTGGTGTTCTCTGAGCTTGGGGGTTTTCTTGCAGACGTTTCATGACCCAACTAGGGAACATCTTCAGTGCTAGAAGGGAGTGGGGTTCACCGAGGAGAGGAAGGAGGAAGGAGGAGGAAGAGGAGGAGACTGCAGTATCCTTTTCTTGCAGACATTTCATGACCCAACTAGATTACTTATCAATGGTAGAAGCCTTCGGACACTGGTGATGTTCCATAGTTGGGTCATGAGACGTCTGAAAAAAAACAACCACCACAACTCAGAGAACATCAAGGACCCCACAGTCCTCCTCCTCCTCTCCACAAACTCCACTCCCTTCCAGCACTGATGATGTTAGGTGGAGGGTTGGACTAGATGACCTACAAGATCCCTTCCAACTCTGTTAATTTGTTCCCTAGTTGCGTCATGAGACATCTGAAAAAAATAACAACCAAGCTCAGAGAGCATCAAGGACTCCATAGTCGTCCTCCTCCTCGCCTCTGCAAACCTCCCTCCCTTCTAGCACTGATAATGTTCCCTAGTTGGGTCGTGAGACGTCTGAAAAAAACAACAGTAACCAAGCTCAGAAAGCATCAAGGACCCCACAGTCCTCCTCCTCCTCTCCACAAATCCCACTCCCTTCTAACACTGATGATGTTCCCTAGTTGGGTCATGAAATGTCTGGGGGAAAAAACCCCCACCAAGCTCCCATATTTTAAGGGCGCATCAGTCCAACTGAATGTCATGGCTGGGAATGGAGTTATGGTTGGGGAAATCAAGACTTTGGGGAAAACCAGAATCCTCCTCCCCCCCCCAATCTATATGTGAACGAGTAAATCTAAAGCCCCCGAAAACTCAGATCAGAGTGTGAAAAATATCCTTGGCGGGGAAAAATATAAAACCTGCATGCAATTGTTCTACCGGTACATTCCCTGTTTTCTCCTATCTTATAGGAGGCAGGAATCGGTATTAAATCTCAGGTCTCTATGAAAAACCATGAAGGATGTAAAATCTCACCCGGGACAAAATCCCTCATCTCATAAATTCTCACAAATTCCATTGATGAAAATCTTCTCCCTTTGAATCGACCGGGCCCGTGAGCTCGGAAAAGCTCTGAGTGAAATTGGATTGCTAAAATTGGATTACGGCAGCTCGAATCATTAAATTAAGTCATTTAATCTCGGTCGGAGACCTCTTGGGCGACTCTTCTCCGGGGCGTGCGAGGCCAGGACAGGTCGTTCTCGACTTACGACCGCCATCGAGCCCAGAATTTCTGCTGCTAAGCGAGACATTGCTTCAGTGAGTTTTGCCCCATTTCACGACCTTTATCGCTTAACGGTTGTTAAGCGGGTCGCTGCAATTCTTAAATTAGCAGCATGGTTGTTAAGCGAATCTGGTTGATTTTGCTCGTCCGAAGGTCGCCAAAGGGATCATGTGAGACCCATGCACCCTGGGATGCTGCAACCGTCGTAAATGTGAGCCCGTTGCCAAGCGGCAGAGTTTTGATCATGGAGCTTGCTGCAACGGTCGTAAGTGTGGAAAGCGATCATAACTCATATTCTTCCGTGATGTTGTACGGCTATAATATAATAAACAATATATAGTATAATAATAAACTGCTTGAATTCAGAGTAACAAGTGGCCCCGTTGATTGCTCAAAGACAGCCAATCTTTTAGTGATTAATCTTCATGAAATTAAAATGCTTTACTGAACGTGTTTCATATAAGAAACCCAGAGATGCCTGCTGTTACTATGGAACAATGGAAAATCTGTCCTTTACTTAATGACTCAGTCTTAGATAAGACTTTTATAAAATGGGTGTGATTCACCGAATGTCTCATATACGTGTTAACTTCTGTTTCATGGAGTAAGGCGATAATAGCTATTTCTTCAAAGTTGAGGCTTAAAGGCCTTTGGAATAAGCCTGCTACAGATGCTAATTTTCAAGAATTAGCATTATTGTTTGACCAGATGACTGTCAGACCCATAGAGTAGCAAGACAAGTCTATTCCCAACTAAGTATCTTAAAACAAGACAACAATACAGAGGCTGTACGGTAATCCTCAAGTTACGGCCACAATTGAGCCCAAAATGTATGTTGCTAAGCGAGAAATTTGTTAAGTGAGTTTTGACTTTCCTTGCCACTTTTGTTAAGTGAATCACTCTGGTTGTTGAAGCCCACCCATCTTAAAGTCGCTGAGGTCTGGCTGGATGGGGAATTCTGGGAGTTGAAGCCCACCCATCTTAAAGTTGCCAAGATTCAAAAACCTAAAGATGAAAGTCCTGCTATTTTTAGTAGATAATCTTATGGGTGGAAGGGACCTTGGAGATCCTCTAGTCCAGTGATGGCTAACTTTTTCGGCGTCGAGTGTAGAAGTGTGCGCGCACCCATAATGCTATGCATGCATGAACCCCCCCCCCGCATGCAACTCACCTAATGTAAATGAAACAGGCTCTGATAGATGACCACTGGATAACTTTCTATTCACTCTATTCTAAAAAGCAATGCATCCGGCTGGAAAAAGTACAAACTCAGCCAAAATCCTTTTGGTTCCTCTAGGAGGCCTCTAAGTTGTCAGAAGAAAGGAACATTCTAATGACACACAGCTTAAAGGTTGGTTAGGTCAAGGGGATCCACACGAGTTAAAAGTTGTCTATCGTCAGAAGATGATTTGAGTCTATGCTTCAGTAATCTACAAAAAGAATTATAAATGTTTTGCAAAGAAACTCAGTAATTAGGAAATGTCAATTAAAAATGACAAATGTATATGACCATATGAATTGCTGAGTTAAGAGAATCCTTTGTCTAGAAGGGTATAAAACCATTGTACCTAATTTCTGTCTTTGTTCAACGCCTCATGTACAGAGCTTTGAACCTATTGCGCAATATACAAATTGTCTCTGATTAACCCAAAAGTTGTGTTTGTCTTATTAAATCCACAACACACCCCTGCGCGTGTGTCTCCTCACGCATGCGTCCGCATATCCTGCATGCGCCCAGCCCCCCATGCATTCCCCCCACACATGCGCGGCAGAGACCCGAAAACCAACTGGCTGGTGGGAGGCGCGAGCGCATGTCCGGTGGAGCTGAGCTGGGGCAACAGCTCGCGTGCCCGCAGAGTGGGCTCTGTGTGTCATAGGTTCGCCATCGCCACTCTAGTCTAATCCAACCCCCTGCTTGACTCCATAAAGGAGAACTTTGCTTTCAAACACAAATCTGGAAAAAAAATAATAATAATAAAAAAATCTCAAATTCTGACGGCTTTGAAATCCGTTTCACATATTTTCTTTGCGAGCCTTCTGAGATAGCATTAGTCATGTTCCTTCTTCCACCCATCTATTGCGCTCTAAAGTGGGACTGTTTTTACTCTAATCTCACCTTTGTAAAAATAAAGGTGTCACTTGTTGACGGTTACAATCTGAACCCGGGGAGTTCTTTCATAATAACTGGATAAGATCGCTCTCTTTCCCTGGTACCGTGAACTCGGGGTTGCAAATGTTGTCTCAAATCAATATGCAACGAGGAAGGGCAGGCAGGATTTTTCTCAGAAATGGACAGAGAACTTGATTTTAATTGGAAACGCATATAGTAAAGAAGCTTTAAAAAGTCCTCACAAAACAAATTATATCCTGTTTTGTCTTTTTTAGCCTTGAACGTTTTATATTTGTGTTCTGTTTTTCCAACAGTGCTAAAGAGCTTTAACAATAAAATGCAGATAATACTAGCATGCAGTTAAATCAAAGAAAATGACTGTAAGGGGGAAAAAGAAACCAAACTTATTTGTCTAAGAAATTCAAACCAAGGTACAGGCAGTCCTCGATTTACAACCAGAATTGAGTCCAGAATTTCGGTTGCTAAGTGAGTTTTGCCCCATTTTACGACCTTTCTTGCCATAGTTGTTCAGTGAATCACCCCAATTGTTAAGTTAGTAACACGGTTGTTAAGTGAATCTGGGTTCCCTCATTGACTTTGCTTACCAGAAGGTCACAAAAGGGATCACATGATTACGGGACACTGCAACCGTCATAAAGATGAGTCATTTTTATGTCTGAATATGTCTGAATTTTGATCATGTGACCGTGGGGAAGCTGCAACGGTTTGTGTGAAAAATGGTCACAGTGCTGCTGTAACTTGGAAGAGTCGTTAAATGAACTGTTGTAAGTTGAGGCTTCTCTGTATTTATCTACTTTTTAAACTTCCATTTTCAAGTATTTCCTTACTTTTCTCTGAAACTATCTGGGGATTCAGCAGTTTTTCAGGTGGTCAAAATATTATTATTACAGGTCGTCCTAAGTGAGACATTTAAGTGAGTTTTGAGGTGAACTGGTTGTTACAATATGTGACGCCCACCGTTTTACGACTTTTCTTGCTACAGTTGGAGAAGGAGGAGGAGGAGGAGGAGGAGGAGGAGGAGGAGGAGGAGTTGGCTGGGGAATTCTGGGAGTTGAAGTCCACAGGGGCCATTGTTCCCCCGCACCTCTGTTTTAAAAGAACGGAGGCAGTTAAAATTAAAATCTCTCTTCTTCCCGTCAACGGCTTGAGGACCTTCTGAACATCCCACGGCAGCTGATTGAATGGGAGCAGATTGGGGGGGGCACGTGCTAATTTTCCTGCCAAAATCTGACGAGAGGAACCCACCCGGTACCCACTCTTCCGCAAGAGATTAGAGGCGGCAAAATTGCTCGCCCAACGATCCGGTTGCTATGCTACACGATGCTGCGCTTAACTTCCCACGCCTGTTTTCGACCGAGCCTATGAACCATGAAGACATGCCCAGCCTTCTAGAAGGTGTATCTGAACACCGGATTACACTTAGTTTGCCAGGACCTCTGCGGTGTGTATGTGTGTGTGTGTGTGTGTGTTAGGAAGGGCTGAGTCTCAGCCTCTGGGCCCGTAAGTGAGAGATCCTGGGCTTCCTACTCGAACTGGACTCTGTGCTGTCCTTAATCTGAATCCAAATTTATTTACTGTTTTAATTAACATTTTTATCCTGTCTTCATTGCTTTACAGCAGAGGTCTTCAAACTTGGCAGCTTTAAGACTTGTGGACTACAACTCCCAGAATTCTCCAGCCAGCTGCAATGTTGGCTGGAGAATTCTGGGAGTTGAAGTCCACAAGTCTTAAAGCTGTCAAGTTTAAAGACCTCTGCTTTATAGGTAACTCAAGGTGGGAAAACGGACCTAACTGACTTTTCTCCTCTTATTTTTCCAACAAGCCTGTGAGATGGATTGGGCTGAGAAAGGGATTTGCCCGAAGTCACCCAGCCAGCTTTCATGCCTAAGGCGGGACTAGAATTCACAACTCCTGGTAACCGCCTCAAAGTCACCCAACTGGCTTTAATGCCTAAGGTGGGATTAGAATTCACCATTCCTGGTAATTGGCTCAGTCACCCAGTTGGCTTTCATGCCTAAAGCAGAACTAGAACTCCCTGTCGCCTGGTGATTGGCTCAAAGTCATCCAGTAGGCCTTCATGCTTAAGGCGGGACTAGAATTTGCCATCTCCTGGTGATTGGCCCAGAGTCACCTAGCTGGCTTTCATGCCTAAGGCAGGACTACAATTCACTGTCTCCTGGTGATAGGCCTAAAGTCACCCAGCCAACTTTCCTGCCTAAGGCCGGACTAGAACTCACCTTTTCCTGGTGTCTAGCCTGATCCCATACTGGCTGAAGAATTCTGGGAGTTGAAGTCCACACATTTTAAAGGTGCCAAGTTTAAAAAAAAAAAACTCCGATCAAGTGGAGGTTACAAAATGCATAAGGGTCACCCATATAAACTGTCCTGAAGGACAATTGGGGCCGTATCAGCTCCTTGAGACAAGTCTAAAGACATATTTTAAATAAAAGAACGTTATCTAGGAAGGGGTGGGGTGTCCTTTTCCGACACTGAACTGGCTCCCCCGTGAGAAAGGTAAGCCGATAAGCCGTATCAGAGCTAAGAGCAAACATGTTAAATCAAAGCATTTTTTTAAATCAGAATAACCGAAACTCTTATCAGTCTTCACCACACTAAGCCTAAACTCATTAAAAAAAAATAAATAAACACTGTGCTTCTGGTTTGCATATTTAAATATTTAATATTAAAAAAGTCGTTTTAACCACTTTCCTCTAGGTGGGTTAGAAAGGAAGAGAGGATGAAACGCCAGTGAAATAAAAGTGATAAGGGATGAATTAAACACAAGGAGCATAGATCACAATGAAGTGGACTCCGGCCACAATTTCCAGAACCTTCCATGACTGCCAAAATCTGCTAGCCACCCACTGAGACCCACTATCGTTGAGCGCAGAATTCTGGGATTTGGAAGTCCATACGTCTTAAAACGGTTGAGGTTGAGAAAAAGCGGCCTAGTGGTTAGAGAAGTGAGCGGTTAAAATGTAGGCGGAAAGGACGAAAAGCCTTGCAAAATCATAACATGTACAGACAGGTAGTCCTCGACTTATGACCGGTCTCTTAGCGACCGTTTGAAGTTATGACGGACTACGAAAAAGGGACCGAGGACTCAGGTTTGAAGTCCGTGACAGTCACATGGCTGTGATTTATAGTGTTTAGTATTTAGAAATTAAATACTATTAAATATTATTAAATACTAAATACTTTTACTGGATTCCAGCAAAAAAACAAGAAACCCCGATACAAGTAGTTCTCGACTTACAACGGTTTGCTTAGCGACCATTCAAAGTTACGACGGCACAGGAAAAACTGACTCACGGCCATTGTCATACCTACAATATTGCAGCACTGGTCATGGGATTGGCATCCAGACATTGATTCACATTTACGACGGTGGCAGCGCCCTGGGGGGGATCACGCGTCCCCTTTAGCGACCTTCTGACCAGCAAAGTCGACGGGGAAGTCGGATTCACTTAACAACCGGGTGACTGATTTAGCAACCGCAGCAGGGGTTCACTTAACAAACGTGGCAAGGAAAGCCGTAGCCAAGTCTCGGAGTTTTGCCGATGTGACCGCGGGGGTGCTATGGCAGTCGTTAAGTGTGAAAATGTTCATAAGACTTTTTTCTTTTTAGGGCCGTTGTAATGTCAAATGGTCACTCAGTTTGAAGACTACCTGTAGAGTAACTTTTCCGGAGGAAGACTTTTGCGTGCAGAATTGAAAAGATGTTGAGAGTTTGGAAAAAGTGCATAGAGGAGCAACTAAAATAATTAAAGGCCTGGAGATTAAAAACGTATGAAAGAACGGTTGCAGGATTTGGGTTTGGCCAGTCTAGAGAAAAGAAGGACTGGGTGGGACATGATACCAGAATTCCAGTATTTGAGGGGCTATCCCGAAAAAGAGAGGGGATCCCCCTATTCTCCAAAACACCTGAAAGCAAGATAAGAAACAATGGATGGAAACTAATCAAGAAGAGAAGCAACCTAGAACTAAGGAGAAATTGCCTAACATTGCAGGCAGCTGGCAGCTAAGTGCTACTTAAGAGCACTTTAGTCTGCTGCACCACCAAGGCTCCTCAACTTATTTGGAGAACTTATTCTCCAAAGCACCTGAAAGCAGGACAAGAAGCAACGGATGGAGACTAATCAAGTAGAGAAGCAACCTGGAATGAAGGAGAAACTTCTAACCAGTGAGAAAAATTAACCAGTGGAACAACTTGCCACCAGAAATTGTGGGTGCTCCATCACTGGAGGATTTCAAGAAGAGATTGGACAGCCATTTGTCTATAATGGTATCTCCTGCTTGAGCAGGGGGTTGGACTAGAAGACCTCCAAGGTCCCTTCCAGCTCTAATTGTGACTGATCAATGGATATAGCCGTGCCCAAAGGCGCCATTGTTCCTCTCCATCTTTAAAAAAAAAAAACCCTGAGAGCTTAACTCAGGTGAGCTGTTTTTGCATCCTGGTAACACAAGGTGAAGATCAGGTAGGGATTAACCAGGTGGGTTCTTCAGGTGTGGCCTTCTCAGGATGCATTTGAAAGGTATTATAAGTTAATGTTGTTGGTAGATCAGTCTTCCAGGTGTAATCCTCTCCTTTCACAATATAAATACCTCGCAACCAGGTGGCATATCAAGAAGGAGGAGGATACAAGATGTGCCACCTAGAAAACCTGAGCTCAGGTATGCCAAGTCCCCCTGTTCGTTTAAAGCAGAGGACTTCAAACTTGGCAGCTTTAAGACTTGTGGACTTCAACTCCCAGAATTCTCCAGCCAGCTGTGCTGGCTGGAGAATTCTGGGAGTTGAAGTCCACAAGTCTTAAAGCTGCCAAGTTCGAAGACCTCTGCTTTAAAGGAATAGGCTGGTATTTTCCCAGTCAGGTTTGCCAAAATAATTTGGCTTAATAACTCAGCTTGCTTTGGAAAGCGTTAACACAAACTTGGAAATCCCGCAAAGAGGAGAACCAAACAATTAGCAGGCCATTGTGTATCTGCCTCCTCCAGATACACAGGTTTAGACCTCGATTTAACGACAGTTCATTTAGTGACAGATCAAGGTGACGATCGTTTCGCGCACAACCATTGCAAGAGCTCAGTGGTCACGGGGGTCAAAATTCAGACCTGGCTTGGCGATCCGGTTCGTGTTTATGACCGTTGCGGTGTTCCCCGGGGGTCGCGGGATCCCCTTTTGCGACCTTTCTAATGCGCAAAATCAAGAGGGAAGCCGGATTCACTTTACAACGGTGTGACTAACTTAAGAATGGCAGGGCTTCACTTAAGACCTGTGGCAAGAAAGGGCGTAAAACAGGGCACAAAAAACTCGCCCGACAACTGTCTCGCTTTGCAACGGAAATGTTGGGCTCAATGGCGGTCGTAAGTTGAGGACTACCTATAGATGCCAAACAACGAAGCCACAAGTGGCCTTATGACAAACGACCATAATTAAGGCTACAATTATGGTTTTAAGTGGGCCAGTTAAGTGGCTTATCAGGTAACCGTGGCGTATTTTTATTCATTTAACGAACTAATCAAATACCAAGGACCCCATGGTCATCCCTCCTCCTCTCCATGAACCCCACTCCCTCCTAACACTGATGATGTTCCCTAGCTGGGTCATGAAATGTCTGGTAGAAAGCAACCAAGTTCTGAAAGCACCAAGGCCCCGACAGTCCAGCTCCTTAGAGAATGAAGCAGTGGTGGGTTTCAATTTTTTTTTACTACCGGTTCTGTGGGTGTGGCTTGGTGGGCATGGCAGGGGGGAAGGATACTGTAAAATCTCCATTCCCTCCCCACTCCGGGGGAAGGATACTACAAAATCCCCATTTCCTCCCGATCAGCTGGGATTTGGGAGGCAGAGAATCGATGGAGGCGGGGCCAGTCAGAATTTTTACTACCGGTTCTCCGAACTACTCAAAATTTCCGCTACCGGTTCTCCAGAGCTGGTCAGAACCTGCTGAAACCCACCTCTGGAATGAAGTGTTTTCATACTTGTTCCTGGGATCCAAACAGCTACCCCTTTTGTTAGATGAAGAAGAAGCGGCTAATTTCCTTTCTATTAGTGCTTAGCGCTAATATGGAAGTGAGAGTTGCCGAGATGAGCCAGCCGGATTCTAAATAGTCCTAAATCAAGCCGGTTGGCGGAAGTATCCAATTTGCATGGCGAGCTTCGAAAGCCGACTTCCAGATAGACAGACCGGCATGTGGCTTATCTCGTGCTTGGCCAATCGGAAACCCCAGGATAAAGAGCCTGGCTTGAGATGAAAGAGAACTTCAGGGGCATGGATCAATAATTCACAAGGACTCTTACTATGGTGGAGAAAACCTGCAAAGGGACAAAGAGGTATGTAGCCCAGCGGACTGGCAAGGAAAAGGAAAACACACAGACGGGCACAGAGAACAACCGGTGCCTTTGCTGCCTGATTCATCAGCCCCAGCGACAAAAACCCTGGGAGAACAGGCCGAGGAGAGAAAAAGGGGAAGGGGGAAAGACAGGCAGCTTGCTTGGAGAATGTCAGCCAGGAGAACAAACACAGATTGTGCAGCTGGGGTGGGCTTCCTTCATTTGCCATGGTTCCAATTTGTTTCCCCACCATCTTTCCACCAACACTTAAAAGAGTTTGAGTAGGACAATTACTCTGAAAAAGGAGGAGAGTTCTGGGAGTTGAAGTCCACCCATCTTAAAGAATGCAAGGTGGGGAATTCTGGGAGTTGAAGTCCACCCATCTTAAAGAATGCAAGGTGGGGGATTCTGGGAGTTGGAGTCCACCCATCTTAAAGAATGCTAGGTGGGGAATTCTGGGAGTTGAAGTCCACCCATCTTAAATCCTGCTGGCTGGGGAATTCTGGGAGTTGAATCCCACCCATCTCAAAGCATGATGGATGGGGAATTCTGGGAGTTGGAGTCCACCCATCTTAAAGCCTGCTGGCCGGGGAATTCTGGGAGTTGAAGTCCACCCATCTCATAGCCTGCTGGCTGGGGAATTCTGGGAGTTGAATCCCACCCATCTTAAATCCTGCTGGCTGGGGAATTCTGGGAGTTGAATCCCACCCATCTTAAATCCTGCTGGCTGGGGAATTCTGGGAGTTGAATCCCACCCATCTCAAAGCATGATGGATGGGGAATTCTGGGAGTTGGAGTCCACCCATCTTAAAGCCTGCTGGCTGGGGAATTCTGGGAGTTGAAGTCCACCCATCTCAAAGCCTGCTGGCCGGGGAATTCTGGGAGTTGAAGTCCACCCATCTCAAAGCCTGCTGGCCGGGGAATTCTGGGAGTTGAAGTCCACCCATCTTAAAGCCTGCTGGCTGGGGAATTCTGGGAGTTGAAGTCCACCCATCTCATAGCCTGCTGGCTGGGGAATTCTGGGAGTTGAAGTCCACCCATCTTAAATCCTGCTGGCTGGGGAATTCGGGGAGTTGAAGTCCACCCATGTCAAAGCATGGCTCTACTTTCCACTAAAGATGCCAGAACTTCATCTCCAGAAGTTATGAGTGCTCCAACACTGGAGGTTTTTAAGAAGATTGGACAACCATGTGTCTGAAATGGTATAGGGCTTCCTGCCCGAGCAGGGGGTTGGACTAGAAGACCTCCAAGGTCCCTTCCAACTATGTTGTTCTATTCTATTCTACTCTGTTCAATTCCTTATTCTTCTTATTCTATTCTATCTACATTCTATTCTAGTTTGTTCTGTTCTTTTTACATTCCGTTCCATTCCATCTCTTTTTAGCAGAACACATGAATACAGATTTTGTCTTTTTTTTAAAAAAAATTGGAATAGAAGCAGCCTGCTTTCTTTCTAGAGACCTCTATAGTATTAACACTGCTCTCTGCAGCTCCCTATGGGGGCTCTTTGCTAGCACAGCACAGATCAGGGAGGGAACCAGCCGCCCTCCCAGCCCCAATGCCAGTCTAACCACTGATGAAAAGATACTGGCTCCAGACACAAAGGTTGCAGCGGTAGGCAACCGGTTTGCCTAGGTAGCTGCAAAGACCTGCTTGCCACACAGAGGCCTATTGAAATGATAATGGTTACCAAGGTTACTTTTAAAATTTCCACTCTAGCCTGAAGTGCCTTCTCTGAGTCCACATTCAGGAATTTTCCACGATTTGGCTCTCCTAAGAAACTCCAGGCTTTTTGTCAGGGAGACATAGATAACACTCTCTCCTTTGGGTTTCTATGGCAGCTCTTCTCAAAAGGATTCTGCGGGGGTCAGAAATGCTGAGGTCAGGTGGAAATTAAATCCAGAAAAAGAGCATCCGTCGAATGGTGGAGAATTCAGGAGTAGTTTGGCTGGTCCTTGATTCATTTAGGGATCATTAATAGAATAGAAGGGAATGGGGATAGGAGAGGATAGAATATAGAATAGAATATAGAACAGAAAATAGAATAAAAAATAGAAGAGAATATAGAAGAGAATACAGAATAGAACAGAATATAGAATACAGAAGAGAAGAGAATAAAAAATAGAAGAGAAGAGAGAATAGAATAGAATAATGGAATTAGAATAGAATAAGCCTGGCTAGATGGCTCAGTGGCTAAGACGCTGAGCTTGTCAATCAGAAAGGTCGGCATTTCGGCAGTTCGAATCCCTAGTATAGGTCTCCTGCGTGAGCAGGGGGTTGGACTAGATGACCTCCAAGGTCCCTTCCAACTCTGTTACTGTTACTTAAAGAATAGAATATAGAATATAGAATAGAATAGAATAGAATAGGATGGCAGTGTTTCTCACAGTTGGCAGCCTCCAGATGTGGGAGAGGAAGGCCAGGCTGCCCACTGAAGGGATCTGGGGGGGGGGGATCTTATGCCTTGATCCGACAGACCATCCATTAATGCTGCAGCGGGCATTCGCTTCTAATGGTGCATTTAAAAAATGGTCTATTTAAGATGAATCGTGCTGCTGGACCTTAATCAAATTTGACAGTTACACTTTTAATTAGGTGCCCTCCGAAAGATTTGCCTCCTGGTGACAACCCTGGACCAACATCGCCATGGTTCAGGTGAGGTCCAAATGCCCCCCTATCTTCCCCATCCCAGCCTCTGCCCAGGACTGCGCTGGGCAAGCCATGGTTTAGGGCTGCCTTCTTTAAAGTTGTCCTTCCTCCCCTCCTCTACGTGGGGCCCAAATCTCATGGTGTCAAACAGGGGTCTGGCGTTTTTTAAAACAATCTAACCCCCAACCTCAGACCAGGCTAGGAAATGGCTCTCAGCACGCAGGGAGGGCTGGGGCAGGTTTGAGGAAAGCAATTTTTAAAAGCTCAGATGTATCTGGCTGCTTGGAGTGCTGCGTGTGAGACAGGCGGCTGTAGAAATGGAATAAATAAATGGAGTCTTCGAAGCGGAGTGTGGTTTGCTCACAGACATTTTATTACCCAATAAAATGGGTAATAAATGGGTTATTACCCAGGTTACATCATCACAGGGAGCAGAAGTGTGGAGTTTGGACCCTGGTCACATGCAACAGCTTGCCCTGCCAGTTTTGCAGGTGATGGAGGGGATTTTCCCGCGGCAGGGCCTTGACTGACTATATATTAACAGGGAACAAACCCCACACTCAGACTGATGATGTTACTGTGTTGAGTAACACCTGCAACAGCCTCAGAGAATATCAAGGACTCCACAGTTTGACTGAAGTACAGATACTGAAGGACAAACAGATAGGGAGGGAGGTATGAATAGAAAAGAAAGAAAGAAAGAGAGAGAGAGAGAGAGAGAGAGAGAGAGAGAGAGAGAGAGAAAGAAAGGAAGAAAGGAAGGAAGGAAGGAAGAAATGGAAATAAGGAAGGAAGAAGGAAGGGAGGAAGATAGAGAAAGAAAGAAAGAAAGAAAGAAAGAAAGAAAGAAAGAAAGAAAGAAAGAAGAAAGAAAGAAAGAAAGAAGAAAGAAAGAAAGAAAGAAAGACCTGGAAATAAGGAAGGAAGGAAGAAGGGAGGGAGGAAGAGAGAGAGAGAGAGAGAGAGAGAGAGAGAGAGAGAGAGAGGGAGGGAGGGAGGGAGGGAGGGAGGGAGAAAGAAAGAAAGAAAAGAAAGAAAGAAAGAAAGAAAGAAAGAAAGAAAGAAAGGAAGAAAGAAAGGAAGAAAGAAAGAAAGAAAGAAAGAAAGAAAGAAAGAAAGAAAGAAAGACCTGGAAATAAGGAAGGAAGGAAGAAGGGAGGGAGGAAGATAAAGAGAGAGAGGAAGAAAGAAAGAAAGAAAGAAAGAAAGAAAGAAAGAAAGAAAGAAAGAAAGAAAGAAAGAAAGGGGGAGGGAGGAAGAAAGGAAGGAGAATTCTGGGAGCAAGTAACAAAAAAAGAACTGGAAATAAATGAAGAAAGGAAGGAAGGAAGGAAGGAAGGAAGGAAGGAAGGAAGGAGGCAGGCAGGCAGGAAGATAAAGAGGGAAAGCAAGCAAGCAAGAAGTCCAGGGACGTGATGGATAGCCCCTTTCTAAAGCCCACAGCTTGGGCAGGATGACTAACATGGGTCAAAGATTTCAAGAGTTAGATTTATGAGATTCTGAGATTCGCACCTGGCAAGTCTGGCTTGTCAAGAAACCTGCCTGCCAGCTTGAGGAGATGCAACTACTGAGAAATTACCGTCAGACTAGGAAGCCACTGGGTTCTATTTCTGCATGTAGAGATTTAAAAAAAAAAACCACGACAAAATATCATTTCTACTCAGAGCTTGGCTCCCCGTGCTAATTTCACAGGTTAATTCTCCGATATATAAAATAGGTGCTCAACTCTTTTTGGGAAGCTGTGGGAAGCTGAGATAAGCACAGATCAGATTTTAGCCCCCATGGCCTCTGCAATCGCCATCAAAAGGGCGGAGAATATGAAGATGGCACCAGCTTAGATAAAACCTCCTGACTTCAAAAGGAGCAGGTTATCCGAGAGAGGGTTCTTTGGGCCTCCTGTGACCAGTTGTCTCCAAGGCATCCTGTTTGTAGCCAACGTGGAGTTAACTCCTAAAATGCAAGACAGCCAGAAGGCAGGCAGACCTCTTCAAAGGAGAACCGCTGAATTCTTTTGTTGGCTTCTCCCCTGGATCTAGCTCTGGATCATTTAGATCTCCTCAAAGTAACAGGATGAGAGAAATGTTTCCCTTTAAAAATCACAGCAGGGAGCTGAAGATGATGCCCAATACAATTAGGGCAGATGGCTGGCTGAAACAGCCCACGTCCTTCCTGCAAAATGAATATTCAATATTCAAGGGAAAGCAGGAACAGATAAGCAAAGGAAGGAAAGAAAAGAGGGAAGGAAGGGAGGGAGGGGGGAAGAAGGAAGGGAGGGAAGAAAGGAAAGGAAAGGGAAGAAGGGAGGGAGGGAAGATAGGAAGGAAGGAAGGAAGGAAATAGAGAGACATAGACAGACCGAAAGATAGACGAGAGTGACAAAAACAGACAGACAGAGACACTGCCATTTGTTTAGTGTTTCTCAACCGTAGCAACTTGAAGAGGTGTGGACTTCAACTCCCAGAATTCCCCAGCCAGCTGTGGGGAATTCTGGGAGTTGGGAGTTCACATCACTTCCAAGTTGCCAAAGTGGAGAAACAAGATGCTATTTTGCAATAAAGAACAGAAATGGCAGTTTTATTGCGCAGCAGCAGCAGGACTGAGAGACCTCGGTGTGATGTCGTCTGAACGAACACAAACAAGAACGCAGGATTAAAAACCCAAAATGCAGGTAACTGTTTCCTGATGCTACATTTGGGTCTGAAAATAAGGATGTCTTCTAAACTGACTGGGCCCAAAACCCAAGAAGGCCTTGTGGGTTTAATCTTGTGTCTACTTAGCTGAGCCTCTTTGCAATCCCCGAGATGAATCAGAATTAGAATAGAACCGGAAGGGACCTTGGAGGTCTTCTAGTCCAACCCAAGCAGGAGATCCTATACCATTTCAGACAAATGGCTGTCCAATCTCTTCTGTAAAATCTCCAGTGTTGGAGCAACCACAACTTTTGAAGGCAAGTTGTTCCACTGGTTAATTGTTCTCATTGTAAGGAAAAATTCTCCTTAGTTCCAGGTTGCTTCTCTCCTTGGTTAGTTTCCATCCATTGCTTCTTCTCCTGCCTTCAGGTGCTTTGGAGAAGAGGCTGATCCCCTCTTTGGGCTCAACTATGGTCATAAGTCAAGGACCACTTGTATTCTCTGCAAATACTTGATGGCAGACGCTCAACCATTTAACTGCGGCAAACACACCCACAAGGGCAGTGGGTTCAAGAGCCTTTAACCTCCAAAGCATTTATCTGAGATCAAGTAACAGGCAGGATTTTGAGTGACACCCATATTTGACCTCACCAATTCATTCCAGGGTGTCAAAAGAGTTTGTCCAAAGGCAAACATTCATCACACATATAATTTCTGCATTTATATTTTCCAGCAGAGGTTAACGGTTCAGGTCACTTCTGACACGCAACGAAAAAAATAAGCAACACAACACCAGCAGAGAACCTTGGATAGCCAAAATGGATTTAATCACTTTGTTGCTTGTATGTACAAATTCCTTGTGTGTCCAATCAATTCTATATATTCTATTTTATTTTCCAAGCCTGAACAGATGCAAGGTATAGAAAAGCTAATCTTTCTACTGCTGTGAAACTGAAGACCAGGGAATGTTCTAGGACAACTTTAAGGGAATTCTGGGAGTTGAAGTCCACCCATCTTAAAGTTGCCAAGTTTGAATGTTGTAATCTAGGTCGGAGTTCCTTCCGATTGATTAAAGATTCGTGTCCAGTTAAGTTCTGGAAGTCTCAGGACTCCACACCATAATATAACCAATTCTAAGGTTTCCCCCCCCCCAATTAATTTATTTTATGTTAGCATGTTTAAGCTGGCAGCGGGAAATGGAATCCACTGGTTTTCCATTCTGATCACAAGATGCGCAGAGACGCAAATGCCTGGCTTTTCAGCCCCAGGTTCTGAATCACACCATTTGCAATATCATCTTAAGCAGATTTTTTTTTTTTAGCTTCGGGTTTATCAGGACAAGTTTTCTGTTCCTCAGCAACCAGACCCAGGCAACACCATTTGCAGTGAGTGAAATAACGATTTCAATAAAAAGCCTTCTGCATCTTTCAATATTCAGTCCCAAGTAGTGTTTTTTAAGCAGCAGAGCGGATCTACATTTTAATTCTAAACCGCAGTGCCGCATCAATCTTTATCCCGGTAAGTTTGACAGGCGTTTGAGAGCCAGGAACTGTGCAACACCCCGCAAAGATTAATATTTATTCCTTCTATAAACATATCATTCAACTGGGGTTTATAAATTAAGAGGATATGCCAAAATGTTAACTTGTATTGTTATGGAATGACCCCGTGCCAAACGATTTTTGCTATAGATAACGTGGGGCAAAATAATCCCCAAGGGTAGCTCAGCTCAATGGAATATTCCAGGGGTCCCTAAATTTGGCAACTTTTAAAACTTCAGATGCTGGCTGGGGAATTCTGGGAGTTGAAGTCCACAAGTCTTAAACGTTGCCAAGTTTGGAGACCCCTGCCTTATTTAATGAAGTAAATTAAACTGAATACTGGAATATTTGTGATGCTGGTTATTTCAATCAGCACAAACCTTGGTTATATCTTCTGTGAAGTTTTCCCTCTCTCTCTCTCTCTCTCTCCCTCTCTCTCTCTCTCTCTCGGACATTTTATTCGGCTTTTATCAACGGTTTTTATACAGCTGCCAAAGATTGGGGACAAGTTCTTCTCAAAATGTTCTATCCTTCTGCGATCCACGGTCCACAGTAACACTTCCAGATTCTGCAACAGCTTTGTTCCCTAGGCCATCCGTCTGGTAAACTCGCGAGATTCGTTTTTTGTGTGGGTTTTTTGGCCATGTGCATGGATGCATCTGAACTAGACTGTGCTGTTTCTCTGTGTCATATAATATATGTGGGGTATATAAATAATTTTGTGTTTGTTGATTTATTTTTGTCATGTTTATATAGTGTATGTTGGAGGTGGTGACTCTTTGAGAGCCCTGCGCGATGCAACAAAATTTCATTTTAATGTATGGCGATTAGGGTACATTCAAAGTGACGATAAAGTTACTCCCTCTCCCTCACCTAGTTGGATAGTGAGACGTCTGCAAGAAAACCACCAAGCTCGGAGGGCACCCAGGACCCCAACTCTATTAGTCCCACAGCTCTCATCATGCTCAGCCAGCCATGTCCGATATTTCCCCATGGCAGCAATGGGCCCACGTAGACTTCCCAAATATAACTGGCTGCCTTCAATCCTCAGAAAGACTCAAGTCATTGGGTATTTAATTTTCTCCAGAAATAGGGTTCTCTTCCTGTGCCATTTCTATGGCATGTGGAGTCACCCTAAAAAAGAGCTGCCCGCGGGAAATTACCTAGCAATTTGAGAGGTTTCTACCAAGAATGACAAGCCTGTGATTTCCCCAAAACCCAGTAGTGGGATTCAGCCGGTTCGCACCTATTCGGGAGAACCGGTTGTTAACTTTCTAAGCAGTTCGGAGAACCGGTTGTTGGAAGAAATCTTATTTTGCTTTTTTCCACTTTACGGGGCTAATCCTGTAAGGAAGGCAGGAAGGAAACATTCTGCTGGTGTTTCTAGCCTAATCTTTATTGCCCTGCTTACAGAAACTGCCTCTTTGGTTTAACCCTTATTACATTGTAACAGTAAGGTGAAGTGCCCATCAACGTCAGTGACATTGAGTTGGCCACACCCACATGGTCACA
Organism: Pantherophis guttatus; assembly: GCF_029531705.1. The sequence goes on along the minus strand of NW_026843855.1, from coordinate 5,829,285 downwards.
TGATCACCGAGCCACACCTACCCAGCTGGTCATTAGGGCAAAGAACCAGTTGTTAAATTTTTTGAATCCCACCACTGCCAAAACCACAATTTTGGTCTTTTGAGGGAGGGGCTCAATGGAAGCACGTTGCTTCAGAGACACCTCCTACCCCCACCTCGAACCCAAAAAAAGGGGGAAAAGAAGGGGTAGAACTGACCGGGGTTTTTGCAAGACCACAAGCTCTTTTCATGACATCTTGACATCTGCCCCTCAAACTGCCCTTATTTACCCCCAAAACCCTCTCAAAGTAGAGACTGTATCTGTGAACTTCCTCAATACAGGCCATCTTCAACTATTCGTTTAGAGACCGTTCAAAGTCACAACGGAACTGAGAAAAGTGACTTATGACCGGTTTTCGCACTTACGACCAGGGTGATGTGATTAAAATTCTGATGCTTGGCTACAGACTCGTATTTACGATGGACTCAGGGCAAAGCCAAAGGGGAAGCCAGATTCAGTTAGTAACCGTTACTAACTGAATGACTGCGGCGATTTGCTTAACAACGGGGACAAGAAAGGTCGTAAACCGGGACACAACTCATTTAACAGCTGTCTTGCTTAGCCACAGAAACGTTGGGCACGATGGCAGTCGTAAATCTTACTGGTACAGTAAGATTCATTTAGTGACCGCTCAAGGTTACAACAGCAATGGAAAAGCTGGCTCCCTTGAGTCACGTGATCAAAATCCAGATGTTTGGCAACTGACTCATATTTACGATGGTTGCAGTGTCCCCGGGGTCACATGATCCCTTTTTGTGACCTTCTGACCAGCCAAGTCAATGGGGAAGCCGGATTCGCTGAACAACCAGGTTCCTAACTTAAAAATGCAGTTATTCGCTTAACAACGGGGACAAGGTAGGTTGTAAAATGGGGCAAAGCTCACTTAACAACTGTCTTGCTCAGCCAGAGAAATTTGGGGCTCAACTGCAATCACAAATCTTACAGGAAGTCTTACAGACTACCCGTTGTAGCCTTCTGCAGCTCTGTAACAACTCATTGCAGGTACACCCAGTCATACATGACTCACCTCCAACCAGCTACGGCATCAAGGCCGCGTTTGAATGATACGGTGCTAGGATGGGAGGTGGTTTACTTGGAAACCAAACCTGATTCGTTTCCCAAAGCTCGGAGGGGAACATTGCTCATATTCCGTAGACTGTGATTCGGGGTTAGGGGAAACCAGTCACAGCAACTGGGTTGTGTGAACCCAGATTTAAGGGTCCACCATTGTGTGAATCCAACCTATTAGAAGTATATTAAGAATGACTGGATGTAAATATCTTCCTTGGATTTGCCAGGATGATAACAGTAATGTCTATAATGACCTTGTGTGTCTAATCACACTTAAGACAATAAACAATATTCTATTCTTTTCTATTCTATTCCTTATTCTAACCTATCCTATCCCTTATTCTATTCTATTGTTTTATTCTATTCTATTCTGTTTTATTCTATTCTATTATTTTACATAGATCAGTGTTTCTCAACTTTGATGACTTTAAGATGGGCGGACTTCAACTCCCAGAATTCCCTAGCCCAAGGGGAATTCTGGGAATTGAAGTCCACCCACCTTAAAAGGTTGAGAAACACTGAACAGAGATTGCCTGGAAGTTGAGCCATGGCAATTGGACTTCTTTTCTTTTGAGTGTGTGAAATGCTTTGCTGCTTATCCGAGTAGCCATTATATCCCTTCCTCTTATCCCAAAGGTTCACAGCCTTGAGTTCCCGCATGTAGACTTAAAATTCCAAGTATATGGGGCTTCAATCATAAAACAGTGGTTGTTTTTTGAGTTACAAATGTCATTCTCAGACTAGCTTGTTAACCCTGAGAACCAGGGGGGAAAAAAAGAAAGATAAGACACTTTCTTATCAGGCAAAGCAACATTCCTGGACCGAGAAGCCATTGTCTTATCTCCAGTTATTCAACAGCAAAATCCCTCCTGAGGCTTCCACCTGTTTTCCTTTCGCTCTGTTTAACCTGGGAAAGAATCCTGCGGAAGCTCAGAAGGTGCTGGGAAACTTTCGCTGGTATTCAAAATATAAAGTTGGGATGACTTTTAACAGAATAACAGAGTTGGAAGGGACCTTGGAGGTCTTCTAGCCCAACCCCCGGCTCAAGCTGGAGACCCTAAACTATTTCAGACAAATGGTTGTGTCCAATCTCTGCTTAAAAACCTCCAGTGTTAAGAGCACCCACAACTTCTGGAGGCAATCTGTTCCACTGATTCATTGTTCGCACTGTTAGTTCTAAGTTGCTTCTCTCCTTGATTATTTTCCATCGATTGCTTCTTGTCCTGCCCTCCGATGCTTTGGAGAATAGATGGATCCCCTCTTTTGGAGGGCAGCCCTTCAAATATTGGACTGCGGAAGGTTTGAAGGCTTCCTGAGTTAAATATGTTGTACCCAGGTCTCTATTTTTGTCTGCTTGGGCTGTAATGAAGTGAACGAGTACAGAGCCTCAGAAAATGTTAGGGAAGAAAAACTTGAGGATTCCCAAATATAGATTCCACCAAAACATGCCTTAGAATCGACTAACCACGATGTAATTTAAGGGACAGCAAAGCTGAGAGAGGGAGGGATTGGCCCAACGTCACCCAGTTGGTTTTCATGCCTAAAGTGGGACTAGAACTCACCGTCTCCTGTTTTCTAGCCTGGTGCCTTAACTGCTAGCTCTCTTTCTTATTCCCAGAGCCACAATGAAACAAGCGGCATATACATTGAATAAAACTAATGTATACAATTGCTCTTCACACTGAGCTAGAAGAAATACTTAGATGCCAAGTGGAAGCTTCTGAAGAAACTGTTCTGAAGAGGATCCTGTCCATGCTTAGCACACTGAAGCCCCACTGGCACTGCCAAGTGCGGCTGCTGGCATGCTTGGGACAATGCCAAGCAGGGATGCTTTTCCTTCAGAGAAGGTGCCAAGGACCACAGCTGGCAGGAGACAGAGGTGGCTTCAGGTCACAGGAATGAGGACTCAAGAGGGGGCCAGCAAGTGTGTGTGGGGGGGGGAAATGGGACAGACAGGTTTGATATCAGGGTAGGGGCTCTTTGGACAACTGCCCCCTTTCTGGCCATGCTCACCCCAATTCCTAGGAGGAAGCAGGCTGCAAGACCCACAACTTCTCCCAGCTGTAGTGGGCAAGATCCCCGACCCACAGCCGCTGCAAAGACTCTCTGACACCCCCCCCACTCGAGGCTACAAAGGACCCCAATCTCCCCTAGACTGCAAAAACCCTCAGATCCTCCCCCAAGGTTGCAGAAGGCAAGATCCACAGCCCCACTTGGGCTGCAAAGACCCTCGACACACACACACAGCCCTGACTCCAAAGAAAGGTCCTCAATGGCCCTCCAGGCTACAAAGGGCAAGAACCCCCTGCCCCGCAATCCCCCCCCAGCTGCAAATACCCTTGACCCCCTCAAGGCTACAAAGGGCAAGACCCCTGATCTGCCCCCAAACTGCAAAGACCCTCCATCCTCCCACCCACCCCAAAGGGCTGAAAAGGAGAAGACCTCTGATCGCCCCCTTTGCAAAGACCCTCCACCACCATCACCCCACAAGTCTGCAAAGGGCAAGACCCCCGGTTCCTTCCAGTCGGTGAAGACCCTCAAAGCCCCCACCCCCAATGGCTCTGATCACAGCGGGTTGCAAAAAAAAAAAAAAAAAAACACCATCCACCATCTTTCAAGGTGCAACGACCCCCTGAACCCTACAGACTCTATAAAGAAAGACCCACCACCCCCCTCCCCTCCCCAAAGTTGCAGAGGGCAAGATCCCCGATCAGCCCCCAGACTCTCCACACCCACAGGCTACAAAGGGCAAGACCGTGGATCTCCCCCCAGGCTGCAAAGACCCTCGACCCTCCCCCTCCCCCACAAGGCTGCAGAAGGCAAGACACCCCCCATTACCCCTTGAGGCAGCAAAGACCCCCGAACACCCCCCCAAGACTCCAAAGGAAGACCCTCGATGCCGCCCCAGGTTACAAAGGGCAAGAGCCCCTTCCCCAGATCTGTCCCAATTGAAAAGACCCTCCACCCTCTCCCCAAGTCTACAAAGGGCAAGACCCCTGATCTCTCCCCAGGCTGCCAAGACTCTCCACCCCAGGCCACAAGGCTGCAGAGAACAAGACCCCTGATCTTCCCCCCTCAAAACTCCACAGACCCTCGATGCTCCCCCCGCCCCCGGTCAGGTTGCAAAGGGCTGCAAAGAGCCTCGACCCCCTCACTCCAAGGCTGCAGAAGGCAAGACCCCCAACCTCTCCAGGCGGCAAAGACCCCCGAACATCCCCCCAAGACCCTCGATGCCCACCCAGGCTGCAAAGACCCTCCAGCCCAGGCCCCAAGGCTGCAGAGAGAACAAGACCCCCGATCTCCACCCCCTCCGACCCCTCCCCAGGCTTGAAAGACCCTCGACCCCCACCCCCACAGGCTACAAAGGGCAAGACCCCGGATCTCTCCCCAGGCAGCAAAGGCCCCCAAGACTACATAGGAAGACCCTCGATGCCCCCCCAGGCTACAAAGGGCAAGAGCCCCCTCCCCCCGATCTCTTTCCCCCCCAGGCTTGAAAGACCCTCCACCCCCTCCCCAAGTCTACAAAGGGCAAGACCCCCCCCGATCTCTTCCCCCCCAAACTCCATAGACCCTCGATGCCCCCCCTCCGTCAGCTGCATAGGGCAAGACCCCCCCAATCCCCCCCAGGCTTGAAAGACCCTCCACCCCACCCCCCCAGGCTACAAAGGGCAAGACCCCCCCGATCTCTTCCCCCCCCAAACTCCATAGACCCTCGATGCCCCCCCTCCGTCAGGCTGCATAGGGCAAGACCCCCCCAATCCCCCCCAGGCTTGAAAGACCCTCCACCCCACCCCCCCAGGCTACAAAGGGCAAGAGACCCCTCCCCAATTTCCCCCCACAGAGCCCCTCGGGCTTGAAAGACACCCCCCCCCAAGGCTGCAGAGAGCACCCTCCCCCCTCCCTTCCCAGGGACTACAACTCCCATCATCCACCCCCACGGGCAGGAGAAAATAGGGGAGCCATTCTGGCAGCCCGGTCCTCCGCAAAACCCACCCACCCACTCCCCCAGGCCGGGGGGGGGAGCAGGGGACGATGGGCCTTGTAGTCCGTCCTACCTTCTTGACGGTGCGCGGCGCCTCCGTGACGGTCCCGTCGGGGCTGACCAGCGCCTCTCCCAGCGGCCCTCCCGCCCCGTCGCCCCCGTGGCCGCTGAGCCGGAGCGGCGGCTCGCAGCGCTTCATGGCCGAGGCCTGAGGGGCTTTGGCCGCAGCCGAGCCGGGCGGGGGCGCCGCGGGGGCCGCTTTCTCGCCCCCGCCAAAGCCGGCCGGGCTCCGCGTGAGGCGGCGAGCAGGGCCCGGAGGCGGCGGAGACGGAGACGGAGGCGGCGGGGGCTTGTCCAGAGGCCCGGCCAGCTCCTTCAGCTCCACGGCCGGCGGGGCCGCCACCCGCACCGACATCATCCCCTCAGCCTCCCTCGGCCCGCTTCGCCCGCCCGGCTTCCCTCAGGCTTGGCTACGCCCACCCCCGCGCGCGGGGCACGCCGGGAAACGAGTCCCGCGCCCGGTTGGAAAGAGCGGCGCGGCAGCCTTTGGGAGACTGCCGCTCCCGGCAGGCTTTGCGCGCCCCCGGGTGGGAGGGGGCAGGAGGAGGAGGTGAAGGACGACGACGCAGCGGCGCCCCCGCCCCCCGCGCGCGGAGGCTCTCGGGAGCTGCAGTTCGACGGTTCGTGGCGGCAGGGCTTTGAAGGGCTCTTCCGGAGCGGCGGGACTGCAATTCCCAGGAGCGACCGCGGCGTGGCTCGAAACTCAATTGGGCGTTTGGAGGGGGATGGGAGGGGCTTGAAGGCTCCAGTTTCCCATGGCAAAGCACGCGTTGGGAGTTTTCAGGACTGCATGAACCATCATCCACTACAGGACTACAGGACCCATCGTTTTTTCCCTTGCGGGCCGTGCAAGTTTGAGGGCCATCGACATCATCATATCTTCTTTTTTTCCCTTCTTTCCCCTCTCCCTCCTCTTCTTTTTCTTTTTTCTTCTCTTTCTCCCCCACCATCCTCTTCCACTTGTAGTCCTCGACTTACAACCTCTTCCCCTCCCTCTTCTTCTCCTATAATTCTTCTTCCTCCTCTTCCTCTCCTCTTCTGCCTTCATTCCTTCTCCTTCCTTTTTTCCTTCTCTTCTTCTCCCTCTCCTCCTTTTTTCGTCCTCTTCCTCCAGCTCCCCCCATTCGCTTCCACTTGTAGTCCTCGACTTACCTCTTCCCCCTCCCTCCCTCCTCTTCCGTAATCCTTCTTCCTCTTCTCCTCCTCTGCCTTCATTCCTTCTCCTTCCTTCCTTCCTTCCTCTTCCTCCGCCTCCCCATCCTTCTCCACTTTTAATCCTCGATTTACAACCTCTTCCCCTCCCTCCCTCCTCCTTTTCTTCTCCTGTAATAATTCTTCCTCCTCTTCCTCTCCTCCTCCTCCTCATTTGCCTTCATTCCTTCTCCTTCCTTCTTTTTGGATACGATGATAGATGAATAGATATGACAATGATGGATGGATGGATAGATGAATGGATATGATGATGGATGGATGGATAGATAGATGTTAGATAGACAGACAGACAGAGACAAATATAGAGATAGACGATAGATATAAATGATAGAGATAGATAGATAGATAGATCTGGATGGATATAGATGATAGATAATATGATAGATAGATAGATAGATAGATAATATGATAGATAGATAGATAGATAGATCTGATAGGCAGGCCGGCAGGCAGACAAATGATAGATGATAGACAGACACAGACAGACAGAACCAAGGGTGTGAAAAGCATTTGGAAGGAATGGGGGGACATAGGATAGATACGCCTTTTTCTTTTCTTTTTTCTTTTTTGCAAGATATAAACCAATTTGAAAGTCTAACAAGCCTCCAGTTTTCCCAGCACTCCCCCTGCAGTCAATGAAATTATGTATTTATTTCCTCAACCATTCTAATCCATGCTGACATTGAACAGCCTTATAAAACCTCCTCCTGTAAAAGGATTAAAAATAATACAGGAGCACCGGGAGCAAAAGGAATGAAAACAAAGAACAAATGACAGTTTTGGCAGAGAGAGGGAGATAAAGATACGACTTATCTTTCTTTACCTGTGATTTCGGGAGCAAAGCACAAGGCGGATGTCCTGTCCTTTACCCCAAAAATTAATTTAATTCTTTCCAGCAGTTAAAAAACTTGTCCTTTTACTGAACCTTCCGTTCTTTTTCAGCAAGGCTTAGCAGGAAGGTTACAAGACACAATCATCACGGCATGTAATTTGTCACTCCCCGGGAGTGTTGAAAATGCACTCTGCGCATGTTCTAAACCAAGGGCAATTCCCACGATCCCCGCTAGGATTCTGTATAGGGATGGGTACTGGTGCCATGGAATTTATTGATTAAATCAGTTGTGGGGGTACTGCCCACTGGTCAAACGGGACTCGGAGTGCTAAGAACACAAAAAAACCTATCACAATGGGGTTTTTGTTTTGTTTTTTTACTACCGGTTTGGGGAACCAGTAGCACTTTTTGCTACCGGTTCAGTCGAACTGGACCGAACCAGTAGCATTTCACCACTGGTACACACGCACACATGAAGAGGGACACCCCAGCTAAAAGAGGCGTATGGCTTCCTGCCATACGGTGCCCACATCCTGGCACATTTCCACCAAGTATTAATTCTTAAGGCAGGATTTTGATTCGGATGAAAACAAACGTCCCAGGCTCTCGCCGAGAAACAAAACTTGGAAACCTCGTGATTTGTTCCGTGGCACGGAAAGTGGTTGTGCACAGATTCCACTGGGAATATTTGTCCGGATGATTCCCCCATGCCGTCCCATCCAACGGAGCTTCAATCTCTGCTGAGGGTTCAGCCATGCCAAGGCGGGCAGGGCATCGATCCAGATTTTTTTAAAGAGCAGCATTACAAAGACAGCAATCATGCAGAGATCCAAGGCAAGTCAGATTTAGAGAATTCTCGTCCTTTTGCCTAACCGGGGCCGAATTACAGGTAGTCCTCGACTTACAACACTTCATTTAGTGACCATTCAAAGTTACCACGGCACTGAAAAAAACCTGTTTTATGACTATTGTCTATTGCTATTGCTTAAAATCTTTTGGCTGGATTTAAATTCCACTAAAACTCATCCAGGCTGCCCATAAACATCTGTGGGTCAGTTTCTGTGCTCCGGATGATATTTCTACTTTTATACACGGAGTTCTCGATTTTCAACTGTTCATTTAGTGACCGAAGTTACAACGGCATTGAAAAAAAGTGACTAGGGACCGATTTTCGCATTTACAACCGTGGCTGTATATTCCCATGGTCACGTGATGAAAATCCAGACACTTGGAAACTGACTCGTATTTATGACGGTTGCAGCGTCCCTGGGGGTCACGTAATCCCCTTTTGCAACCTTCTGACAAGCAAAATCAATGGGGGAAGCCAGGTTCACTTAACAAGCGTGTAACTAACTTGCGACCACAATTGTACCACAGGTAATCCACAATTTACAAACACCATTGAGCCCAAAATTCATGCTGTAAAGCGAGACATTTGTCAAGTGAGTTTTGCCCTCTTTTACAACTTTTTTTGCCACAGGCGTTAAGCGAATCACTGCAATTCGTAAGTTAGTAACCCAGTTGTTAAAGTGAATCTGGCTCCCCCATTGACTCTGCTGGTCAGGAGGTCACAAAAGAGGATCACGTGACACAGCAATGGTCATAAGTATGAACCAGTTGCCAAAGCATCTGAATTTTGATCCCATGATCATGGGGATGCTGCAAAGGTCATAACTCTGAAGAACGGTCGTAAATCACATTTTTAATGCAGTTGTAACTTTAAACGGTCACTAAATGAAACATTGTAAGTTGAGGACTACCTGTATAAGCTTTTGGGGGAAGAGTTTTGCCTGGAAAAGCGAAAGGCGCAATTCAAATCCTACTCTCTATTGCCACCTCCTGGCACAAATTTAGTTAATATTTTTTCCCACTTTTAACATCTTGCAATCTTTCATTTGTGTGGCTGCCCGCTGCCCGTTTAAGTCAGTTAAAAGATTTTGGAGTTGGGTTCAATTAAGATTTTGGGTTAAATCAGTTTTAACTCTCCTGAGAATAGAATAGAATAGAATTTTTTATTGGCCAAGTGTGATTGGACACACAAGGAATTTGTCTTCGTGCATATGCTTTCAGTATACATAAAAGATACCTTCATCAAGAATCATAAGGTACAACACTTAATGATAGTCATAGGGTACAAATAAGCAAATTTAGGTAAGGAAAAAACTGTTCACACCAAGACTTAACCAGTTGAATTCCAAGTTAGGGAAATTCTTATTTTTATTTTTATTTTTTTTTTAAACAAAAACCAATTGGATTAACCCAAACTTCAAAGAGACACAAAAACGGTGAATCCCGACCAGGAGTTTTCTTCTAAGTCTTGGGGACACATTTTATTTTGCAAAAACAAAACATATAAATGTGACACAGATAGTGCTCAACATACAAGGCTTTACTGAGCGACCGCTTGAAGTTACAAAAGTGACTCAAAACTGATCCTCACACTTAACGACGGGCTCTGCCTCCCTACTTTTTAAGTGTAAAAAATGATCCCAAGTCACTTTTTTTAGTGCCGCTATAACTTCAGTCACTAAATTCCTCGCTAAGTCGAGGAATACCTGTATATAAAAGTAGAAATATCATCTGGCCAACAGATGTTTATGGGCACCCCGGATGAGTTTAGCGGGGTTTCAATCCAGCCAAAAGATTGTGCCAAGTTATCTCAAGATTTCCAAAAAAATCCTAAGAAATTTCTTATTATAGATGATAAAATGTTTAGATTTTGCAACCATGAAAAACAGACGAAAACTTTGTGTTATACGTAGGTACATTACAGAACAGTAACAAAACCTGGAGATATTTTAACACGTTGCTACCGCCTCTTCCAATTCAACCCAGCCTCTATGCTTACGCCATGTTCTAATTCCTATCGCCGTCTGGTCCCACCAGGGAGAGGATGAAGGTTAAGACTACGTCCCATCAAGCTGCACGGGGAGGTAGAGGCACAGCATGGAGTGTGGAAAGCAGAGTTCTCCAGAAGTTCAAGGCCTTCAGACGGTGGTCCAGGTGACCTCAGAAAAAGGTTCTTCTCTGGCTGTAGAGTTGACCCCTTGAAATGAAGACTTGGGAACTTATGGGGAAGACTCCAACTGGGGTGTCCTACAGAATTCTACGAGGAACTTCGAACCAGAGATGAGGATATGTTGGATCTCAAGGTCCATCAGGAAGGGTCAGAGATGGTGGACACAGGAAGATCAAAGATATGGCAGCCTATCAGGGACTATCCAGATGGTGGACATGATGTTCCTCAACATTGGCCATTTTGAAGATGGGTGGACTTCAGCTCTTCCATTCAACGTAGCCTCTCTGCTTACTCCATATTCTAATTCTTATCTCCCGTCTGGAGCGTCCCACCACAGAGACGCTGAAGGTGAACACTACAAGTTCCATCGCTGGCTGGAGAATTCTGGGAGTTGAAGTCCACCCATCTTCAAGTGGCCGGGGTTGAGGAATACTGACCTGACTTCTGGATAGACCCTGATGGTCCATCATGTTCATGATCTCCAAACTTGGTTCTGAGGCACCCTCAGCCATGGATCTCTTGAGAAGACATCTAAATCAACCCATCCGTGTAGAACGTCCTTCAAATCATCTGGGTCTTCTCCAAATAATCTCTTTTTTGAAATAAACCTTTTCCCCCTATTTTCTGCTCAGTATTGCGACAGGTACGGTAAATGCCCAAAGTGATATGAGATAATATTGTACCTCGAGCCCCTTACGTATTTGGGTACAATGTACAGGGTAGTCCTTGAATTGCGACCGGAATGGTGTCCGGATTTAGTCATTAGTTGTTGATTGCTAGGCAGGACATCACGTGACCCCTCTGATTTTGTGAGTGTTTGTTAGGTGATGGTCTGGATGGATGAAGAAATGGAGGAGGGCCCTTGATGGTCTCTGAGCTTGATTATTTTCTTGCAAACATTTCCTGACCCAGCTAGGGAACATCATCAGGAATAAAGGAGGGAGGGAAGGAAGGAAGAAGAAAGGAAACAAAGAAGGAGAAAGAGGGAGGGAAAGAAGGAAGGAAGGAAGGAAGAAGTGCAAAGGAGGGCCACTGATGGTCTCTGAGCTTGGTTGTTTTCTTGTAGACATTTCCTGACCCAGCTAGGGAACATCATCAGGAATAAAGGAGGGAGGAAGGGAGGGAGGAAGAAGAAAGGAAGGAAAGGAGAAAGAGGGAGGGAAAGAAGGAAGGAAGGAAGAAGTGAGAAGGAGGGCCATTGATGGTCTCTGAGCTTGTTTGTTTTCTTGTAGACATTTCATGACCCAGCTAGGAAACATCATCAGGAATAAAGGAGGGAGGGAAGGAAGGAAGGAAGAAGCACTCTGGGTCTTCTTGAAGAGGTCCACAAGATGAAGAGGGAGGGGGAGAGGAAGGAAGGATGGCCTCTTCCAATAATCTCTCTCGGTCTCCTTGAAGGAGATGAAGCAGAAGAACCCCCAAGGACGGTCCCGAAAGGGACACCCCCCTTCCCCTTCTTTCTCCCGACCACCCCACGGCTGATCGACGCCAAGCCATTGAAAAAGCTCCCTCCTAGAAGTCGGAGTCCAGGTCCACCAACTCGGCGTCCATCAGGTTTGTCCGGGAATGGATGGGGGGCAACCCACCCCACTTGCCTAGAGGTGGCTGCACCCCATAGACGTCACCGCCCAGGAACAAAGCAGCTGAGCTCCTGGGGGGAGCAGGGAAGGCGGCTCCCCGAAAACGCGAAGGCTGCTGTCCGGAGAATAGCCACGCTCCACGTTCCGGTCCCGTTTCCTCGGAACCCCCAAAATCAGGGCAAAAGGGGTGGTTGATGAGATCCGGGGGGTTGATACGCCGGCAGCTGCCAGGGGGCAGGTCCCGGGACAGTCCAGCCAGGGGGGGCTCCGGCTGCCGGGGGGCTCGGGGTCTCCATTCGGGGTCCGCGCGAGACAAAAGGACATCATCCAGAGCTTGGCTTTGTTGTGGGTCGGCGACAAAACACTTGGTTTGGGGGAGCCGGGGCAGGCGTGGGACGGAGCTGGGCCCTCCCGGGGCAAAGTAATTCAGGGCGCAGGTCTCGGTCGCTGCCCCGGAGGGGCAAACCCCCTTCTTCTTCCGGTGCTTCTTTTTCTTCCGAGTCGGTTTCTTGGCCCGTCGGGAGGAAAACTCGCCTTCCATCAGCCAATGACTGGCCCTCTCCTCGGGGGGCACTGGAAAAGGAGGGTGAGAGAACTGTCAATCAAAATCAAGGGAGGCACTAATACCACTCTATCAAGCCTTAGTAAGATCCCACCTGGAATCCTGCATCCAGTTTTGGTCACCACACTATAAAAAAGATGTGGGGACTCTGGAAAAAGCACAGAGAAGAGCAACAAAAATGAAAGGACCTGGTGGCTCAGCAGACTAAAAAAAAAGCATTGTTATTAAGACCAGCTGCCTGCAATTACTGTAAGTTCGAATCTCACCAGGCTCAAGGTTGACTCAGCCTTCCATCCTTTCTAAGGTAGGTAAAACGAGGACCCAGTTTGTGGGGGCAATAAGCTGATTTTATATAAAATATACAATAGTATGAAGGCTATTGCTTAACGCATTGTAAGCCGCCCTGAGTCTCCGGAGAAGGGCGGCATATAAATCAAAATTTAAAAATTTTAAAAAAAGATCTCCAAGGAAAAATGGGTGGGCTACGAGCAGAATAACAGAATAGCAGAACGACAACAGAAGAACAATAGGAGAGTTGGATGGGACCTTGGAGGTCTTCTAGTCCAACCCCCTGCTTAAACAGGAGACCCTTTCATACAGAATAACAGAATAACAGTAACAGAATAATAACAGAACAAGAACTATACAACTATACAAAAGGATGAAGGCTATTGCTTAACGCATTGTAAGCCGCCCTGAGTCTCCGGAGAAGGGCGGCATATAAATCAAATTTTAAAAAATAATAATAAAAAAATAAAATTAGGGGACTGGAGCAGGAGTGAAATGCTCGGACCAGATCACCCAATCTGGTAGCGATGGAGGCGGGTGGTTCAGAGAACTGGTAGCAAAAATCCCTGAGCCCCCCCCACCCATGCCCAGCTGAGCCGCACGATCATCAGAGGCTTTTTTTTTTACTTTTAAAAGCATTTTTTCTACAACCTCTTCCGATGAAAAAATGCTTTTAAAAGTTAAAAAAAAAAAAGCCTCTGACGATCGCGCGGCTCAGCTGGGATCGTCAGAGGCTTTTCAAAGCATTTTTTTCTGCAACCTCTTCAGCTGAAGAGGTGGTTTTAAAAAATTGCTTTGAAAAGTCTCTGACGATCCCAGCTGAGTTGCCTGATCGGCAGAGGCTTCTCAAAGCATTAGAAAAAATGCTTTGAAAAGTTAAAAAAAAAAAAGTTGGCCACGCCCACCCAGTCACATTACCCCCCACCCCACCAAGCCACGCCCACAGAACCGGTAGTAACTCATTTTACCTTTCACCCCTGGTGTAAGGTCTCCTGCTTAGGCAGGGGGTTGGACTAGATGACCTATAAGGTCCCTCCCAACTCTGTTAATCTCTTATCTGTCATTCCATAGGTAAAGCTCCATCAGATTCTCCGAGGAGGAGGAGGATTGGCAGCTGTCACAAGACCGCTAGGTCTTATTTTGGGAGGTCGGGCTGGGACAGATGGAAGTTTTGCATTCAGGCCGGGGTGCAGTTTGTACTAGAGGGAGTCCTCGCCTTACGACCATAATTGAACCTCGCATTTCCGTTGCTAAATGAGCCCTGCCTTTCCGTTGCTAAGGGAGACCAAGGGCGTGGGGGCTGCAAAGTTAGTTTTGCCCCCATTTTACAACCTTTCTCACCCTGGTTGTTAAGTGAATCGGTGCCATTGTTAAGGGAGTCACACCGTTGTTAAGCGAATCCGGCTTTCCCCAACTTTACTTGTCAGAAGGTCGCCAAAGGACCCCCGGGAGACATTGCGACCGTCGTAAATATGAGCCCATTGCCAAGCGTCTGAATTTTGATCACGTGTGATCACGCGGTGATGGTCATAAGTGTGAAAAACGGTCATTAATTTCTTTTTTTCAGTGCAGTTGTAAATTTGAATGGTCACTAAATGAACGGACGTAAATCGAAGACTATCTTCATTTATTTGTTTGCATCTACTAGCCGCCCAACTCCAATGGGGTACAGGGAGTCCTCGACTTACAACAGTTTGTTTAGTGACGGTTTGAAGTTACAACGGCACCAAAAAAAGTGACCGTTTTTCACACTTAACGACCGTTGCGGTATCCCCCATGGTCAATATGATCATAATTCGGACACTTGGCAATTGGGTTCATATTTATGACGGTCGCAATATCCCAGGAGTCATGTGATCACTTTTTCCTGATCCTCTGAGAAGCCGAGTCAATGGGGAAGCTAGATTCGCTTAACAACCAGTTTACCCACTTAACACATGCAGCAGTTCACTTAACAAATGTGGCAAGGAAAGTCTTAAACTGGGGAAAAAAACCACTTCACCACTGTCTGGCTTAGCAACAAAATTCTGGGCTCAAATTTGGTCATAAATCCAGGACTACCTTCACAGTTAATTTTCACTCCACCCTGGTATAAAGTAAATCAAATTTAGTTTTTGGCCAGGCGTTGCCTAATTGCAGAGACAAAATCTTTCCCTCCCTCCCTCCTCCTCCTCTCTCTCGCTGTCTCTCTCTCTCACTCACACACACCCTGATGGCACATTTTTGACCTTTCCAGGTGACCCCTCCCCTGAAGAAAGCACAGGAATGGTCCCTCTCCCCATCCCTAAACTTTCCAAGTCAGGAAATGTACATTACAGGTGGACTACCTGCATTTCCAGCCTTTGGCCAGCAGCTGGCAGCAGTGAGTCAAAAGATAGAATAGACACCAATGCATGGAATGCCACATTGGCCAAAAAGGGCACCTTCCAATGGCATTCGAGCTGTTTTGACAGCCCAGCCCATCCAACCTCTACGAGGACCATTACCTGGCGTGGCTACAGGTGTGACAGAGACATCCTGAGAGAGGATGGCGCCTCTCCTGGCCACCATCTTGGTCACATGTTGCGCCCAAGCCGAGGACATGTCTCCCGAAGGCTCGCTGATATCGAACACCAAACCGGCTGGAAAAAAGAAACAAATATATTTTAATTCAATGATCAAAATTGAGCTGTACTTTTTCATCTCTGTTCATTTACTATAGGTAATCCTCAACGTACGATCAATTTCCAATTTCCGGCAAAAACCACAGAGAGTATAATGCTGTGATGGCGAACCTATGGCACATGTGCCACAGGTGGCACGCGGAGCTGTATCTGTGGGCACGCGAGCGTTGCCCTAGCGCATCTCCAGTGCGCATGCCGGCCAGCTAATTTTCGGGCCTTCTGGTCCCACCAGAAGTTGAGAAATGAGCTGTTTCTGGCCTCCGGGGTGGTGGGGAAGACTGTTTTTGCCCTCCCCAGGCGCTTAGAAAGCCTCTGGAGTGGGAGGGTGAAAAACAGGCCTACCGGGCCCACTGTGCCATTGCGTGCCAAAAGCAGGGGGAGCGCAGGGGATACTGTGCACATGCGCAGGGCGCATTGAATTATGGGTGTGGCCGCGCACACGCGACCCCCACACACTCCCCCCCACTTTTGGCACAATGATATAATGGGTTTGCTTAACAACCATAGTATTTGCTTAACAGCCACTGTAAAAAAAATGTATCATAAAATAAAGTACGAGCATGCGGTGGCCCATTTAACGACCACAACTGTGGTTAAGAATTCAATTACGGTTTACGGCTGTAAATCGAGGACTACCTGGGAAAAAGCTTGACGTAAGGCTAGTTTACAATTTGGGCTTTTACAGCTGGGTACCTTAGCCGTATCTTTCTGTCAAACGTGAGACAATAATAACTAAGTAAGTGGAAAAAATTACAAAAGTTACTGTTCTGCAAACAATAACGAGAATAAACTTGTATGCTGCCTGATTCCCAATGACTAGGGGACTCGCAACAATCAGCAAAATTGCAATGAAAAACTCCCTTTTTACAACCTTGTACTCCTGTAATTTGGGGTAGAGTTGAATGGAGCCTGAGCATTTGCTGGCCGGATGCCCTTCCTGACGCCTACACAGGGTTCACAGCAGATAATTTTTTTTTTCTTTGTGCCCTAGGAGAGAAACATCTGCCGCTACCTAGAATTGAGCCCTCAACTTTCCGATTGGGAAGGGAGCAGCTTCACCACCAAGCCCCCATGCCACTCTAATTTTAAAAAAAATACAATAAAACTAATAGAAGATAAAAGCTGCAAACGACCTGGGCAGAAGGATGTGAGAGTTCTCATTCTCTGATAAGCATCTCCATCTGCCTAAAACCTGATAAATTGATATTTTATATAAACCTTGATTCAGCTTTTGTATCCTCCAGTCATTAAGTGACATAATTTTAACCCAGTACCAATGAAGAGAATATCTGTAGCTGAGGGTTGAACTGTTGGATCCTTGGTGCTCTCTGAAATGGGTAGTTTTCTTGCAGACGTCTCATGATCCAACTAGGGAACATCATCAGGGTTCAGAGGGAGTGGGGTTTGTGGAGAGGAGGAGGAGGAGGAGGAGGAGAACCAGGATTGTGGGGTCCTTAGTGCCCTCTAAGCTTGCTGATTTTCTTGCCGACATTTCATGACCCAACTAGATAACATTATCAGTGTTAGGAGGAAGTGCACTTTGCTTCCTGTTTATATAACACCACTCTCGTTTAGCACTGACAATGTTCCATAGTCGGGTCGTGAAACGTCTGCAAGAAAACCCCCAAGCTCAGAAAGCACCAAGGACCCCACCGTCCTCCTCTTCTCCACAAACCCCACTTCCTCCTAGGCCTGATGATGTTACCTAGTAGGGTCATGAAACGTCTGCAAGAAAACCCCGAGAGAACCGAGGTCCCCATTGGAACAAGCGTCCTCATTTTTCTCCTTCTCCGGGACGTACCGACGGGCCCCTCGTGCGAGACGGTGCGCAGGCTGAAGGAGAGCTCCTGCGCGGGGTTATGCTGCAGCTCCTTCCTCCTGGAGAAGGCTTTGGCAATCATCTTGCTTTTCTTGATCCTCTTGGGCTCGTTGCTGCTCCGGCCGGTCAGCCTGGAGGAGAAGAGAACATCAGAGGCCTCCTGACCATGCCCCACCGCTGACCCAAAACCTCTGGGCAGAGGATTAGGGCCAGGCTATTTGGGTGTTGTGGTCCATCAGCAACCTGTACAGCTAGTAGCTGATTTCCGACAGCGAGGAGGCTGGTGTGGTGCTGTATCAATCCTTCCCTTCCCCTCCCTCCAGTCAGAGCTAAGGAAGCTTCTGGGAGGAGAAGCGAAACGTCTTCAAAGAAAAACCAGAAAGTCCAGTTGCCTCTTGAAAAATTCACTTTTGGTTGCCGCCTCCGGCCATTTGCAACCTGGCCTGTGGGGTTATTTCCCCACCCTTTTAAGACCCACCGAAGACCAAACTGCAGAGTTTTTGCAATGACTCCAGATCATACCAACTTACAAAGGGTGAGAGTGACAAGAGCCCCCTAGAATGCAAAAACATCATGTACAGGAAGTCCTCGACTTACAACAGTCCATTTAGTGACCGTTCAAAGTTATAGCGGCATTGAAAAGCGACTTATGACCGCCGCAGCATCCCCACCGTCACATGATCAAAATCCAGAGGTTTGGCAACCTCTCTCCCCTATTTATGATGGCTGCACTGTCCCTGGGATCACGTGATCCCTTTTTGTGACCTGCTGACGAGCAACGTCGATGAGGAAGCCAGGTTCACTCAACAACCGTGTTACGAAGTGAACAAGTTGCAGCGATTTGGTTAACAACTGAGGCAAGAAAGGCCGTAAAAGGAGGAGAGGGAGAAGAAAGAAGAAAGAGAAGGAAGGAAGGAAGGGGAGAAAGGAGAGAAGGGGAAGGGGAAGAACAAGCAAGGAAAAGAGGAGAGGGGAAGGGAAGACTCAAACATAGTCCCCAAAGTTGGGGAGAAGGAGGAGAAGGAGAAGGAGGAGTATGAGAAGGAGGAAGAGAAGGAAGAGATGGAAGAGAAGGAGGAGAAGGAGGAAGAGGCAAAGAAGGAAGAGAAGGAGAAAAGAGAAGAAGGAAGAGATGGAGAAGGAGGAGAAGGAGGAAGCAAAGGAGGAAGATGAGAAGAAGGAAGAAAAGGAGAAAAGAGAAGAAGGAAGAGATGGAGGAGAAGGAGAAAGAGAAAAGGAGAAAAGAGAAGAAGAAGAGATGGAGAAGGAGAAGAAAGTGAAGGGAGGAGGAAGAGAAGGAGAAAAGAAGAAGGAAGAGATGGAGAAGGAGGAGAAAGTGAAGGAGGATGAGAAGGAGGAAGAGAAGGAAAAGAGAAGAAGGAAGAGATGAGAAGGAGGAGAAGGAGGAAGAGAAGGAGGAAGAGAAGGAGAAAAGAGAAGAAGGAAGAGATGGAGAAGGAGGAGGAGAAGGAGGAAGAGAAGGAGAAAAGAAAAGAAGGATGGAGGAGGAGGAGAAGGAGAAAGAAAGAGGAGAATGAGAAGGAGAAAGAGAAAGAGAAGAAGGAAGAGAAGGAGGAAGAGAAGGAGAAAAGAGAAGAAGGATGGAAGAGGAGGAAAAAGAGAAAGAGAAGGAACGGGAGGAAGAATGAACCAGAAGAAAGGAAGGAGAAAACAGGAAGGAAAAAAGTAACAAGAAAAAGGAGAAGAGGTGATAATCGTAGAGGAGAGGAGAAAAGAAAGGAGGAGGAGAAGACAAAATAAGCGAAAAATGAGGAGAGGAAGAATGCTTGCCGTACTAACCCCGATTGGTCACTAAACAAAGGGCTGTAAGTCAAGGACCTACCTGTAGGCGTTTGGCCATTGAGAGGGACACCTCCTGCCTCTTCCCACCGTGGACTTGGAGAGCTCCTTAATTCAACACCTCCCACCCCCCTCCCACAAATCCCTCTGGTACGCCAGCCAGCTCCCCCCGCCCCCCGCAAGGCGCCATCCCTCCAGCACCCCTCTTACCTGCCCCAGGTGCGCTTCCAGATGAGCAAGGTAGCCTTGGTCCACACCCAGGTGCTCATGGAGATGCCGGTGCCAAACATGGCGAAGAGGTTGATCTTCTCCACCAGGAGGCTGGGCCGGTTCTTGATCTCACAATCCGGGATCGGCTTGTTGGTCTGGGCCGCGATCGTCACGTTGGCCTCGCACCTGCGGCAGGTAAGAGAAGAGGAGAAATGGCAGAGGGAACGGCCTCAGGAATGCCCACCTAAGCAGCTAGTCCTCAACTTCCATCTGTCTGCTTAAGTGAGCATTTCGGAGTTACGACGACGCTGAAAAAAGTATTTCACACTTAATGACCACGGTCACGGGATCGAAATTCAGAGGCTTGGCAACTGGCATGGACTTATGTCGGTTGCAGGGTATCCGGGGGTGGGTGGGTGGAGTTTCACGTGATTCCCTTTTGTGACCATCTGACAAGCAACGTCCAGTGGGAAGCCAGATTCGCTTAACTAACTGAGCAACGGCAGTGATTCGCTTAACAACAGTGGCCGGAAAGGTCACAAAAGGGGACAAAAGTCACCGTCTCGCTTGGCAAGAGAAATTTTGGACTCGGTTGCAGTCATAAGTCGAGGGCTACCTGCAGCCCTCAGGAGAGTCAAGTTAGAGCACACGGCCCCCTCGGGGCAAGTTTTGGAAGGGCTGGGGGATTCTGGGAATTGAAGTCCACCCGTCTTTAGAATAGAATGGAATGGAATGGAATGGAATGGAATGGAATGGAATGGAATGGAATGGAATAGAATAGAATAGAATAGAATAGAATAGAATAGAATAGAATAGAATAGAATAGAATAGAATAGAATATGGAATGGAATGGAATGGAATGGAATGGAATGGAATGGAATAGAAAATATGGAATGGAATGGAATGAAATAGAATAGAAGAAAACAGAAAATAGGAATAGAATAGAATAGAATAGATAATAGAATAAAGCGGAATATAGAATAGAAAAGAACAGAATAAAATAGAATGTAGAAAATAGAATAGAATAGGAATAGAAAATAGGAATAGAATAGAATAGAATAAATAATAGAATAAAACAGAATAGAATAGAATAGAGAATAGAATAGAATAGATAAAAGTAGAATAAAACAATATAGAATAGAATAGAATAGAAAATAGAAAATAGGAATAGAATAGAAAATAGGAATGGAATGGAATGGAATGGAATAGAATAGAATAGAATAGAATGGAATGGAATGGAATGGAATGGAATGGAATGGAATAGAAAATAGGAATAGAATAGAATAGAATAGAATAGAATAGAATAGAATAGAATAGAGGAGAGGAGAAGAAAAGTAAAGAGGAATAGAATAAAAATATGGAATGGAATGGAATGGAGTGGAAGGGGAGAAGAGAAGAGAAGAGAAACAGAAATAAGAATAGAATAGAATAGAATAGAAAATATGGAATGGAATGGAATGGAGTGGAAGGGGAGAAGAGAAGAGAAGAGAAACAGAAATAAGAATAGAATAGAATAGAATAGAATAGAATAGGAATAGGAATAGGAATGGAATGGAATGGAATGGAATGGAATAGAATAGAAAATATGGAATGGAATGGAATGAAATGAAATAGAATAGAAGAAAATAGAAAATAGGAATAGAATAGAATAGAATAGATAATAATAGAATAAAGCAGAATATAGAATAAAGAACAGAATAAAATAGAATGTAGAAAATAGAATAGAATAGGAATAGAATAGAAAATAGGAATAGAATAGAATAAATAATAGAATAAAACAGAATAGAATAGAGAATAGAATAGAATAGATAAAAATAGAATAAAACGAATAGAATAGAATAGAATAGAATAGAATAGAATAGAATAGAATAGAATAGAATAGACTTTATTGTCACTTGGAATGTACACTAATTGCCATACATTAAAAATGAAATTTCATTGCATAAAAGCTCTTAAGAAGTCACCACCTCCAATATAACACTATATAAACATGACAAGATAAATACATAAATAAATAAATACAAAATTATGTTAAACTTGCTTTGCTTCAGAAACACTGAACCACCACGGAATGCGAGGATGGCCAAAAAAAAAAAAAAATAGCTATTTTAAATCACCAGAACTTAGAAGTTCAGCCAAAACAACCTTCCTTTCCCAGAAATCCGGGACAGTTTCTCACACCCAGGCGAATGGGTTGCTACAGGATCCAAATCCGGGTCGGTCACCGTTCGATTCCCATGCAAGCAAACCCAGAATCTGGATTTCAGGGCTCCCAAACTGAGTTAAAACTGCTCTATCCCTTCAGCAAAGCCATCATTGCTTGATGCTGGTTTGTGGACCCTGAGAAGTGGAAGTGGCCCATCTGGTTTCCTTAATGCAACAGCTGCCCCCGGGGGGAAAAGGGCTCAGTCGGAAAACCCTGGACTCCGTTCGGCAATCGGTCATCAAAGGAACGTGGCGCGGGTGCAAATCCACCCCGCGGTCGCGTTAAGCCAGAGATGGGCAGAGCCAGGAACGTCGATGCCTCCCCGACTTACAGCACGTACTCCCGGAAGCTGCGTTCCCACTCCGCCTGGTTGAAGAAGTCGTAGAAGTGACAGCCGAAGGTGATGAAGACAAAGCCGAAGGCCAGGAAACCAAAGATCCCTGCCAATGAAAGATGATAGTCAAAGTCAGGGGTCTCCCATCTTGGCCACTTTAAGACTTGTGGACTTCAATTCCCAGAATTCCTCAGCCAGCAAAGCTGGCTGAGGAATTCTGGGAGTTGAAGTCCACAGAAAGCTGGCTGAGGAATTCTGGGAGTTGAAGTCCACAGAAAGCTGGCTGAGGAATTCTGGGAGTTGAAGTCCACAGGAAGCTGGCTGAGGAGTTCTGAGAGTTGAGTCCACAGGAAGCTGGCTGAGGAATTCTGGGAGTTGAAGTCCACAGGAAGCTGGCTGAGGAATTCTGGGAGCTGAAGCCCACAGGAAGCTGGCTGAGGAATTCTGGGAGTTGAAGCCCACAGGAAGCTGGCTGAGGAATTCTGGGAGCTGAAGTCCACAGGAAGCTGGCTGAGGGATTCTGGGAGTTGAAGCCCACAGGAAGCTGCCTGAGGGATTCTGGGAGTTGAAGTCCACAGGAAGGTGGCTGAGGGATTCTGGGAGTTAAAGTCCACAGGAAGCTGGCTGAGGGATTCCGGGAGTTGAAGTCCACAGGAAGCTGGCTGAGGGATTCTGTGGAGTTGAAGCCCACAGGAAGCTGCCTGAGGGATTCTGGGAGTTGAAGTCCACAGGAAGGTGGCTGAGGGATTCTGGGAGTTAAAGTCCACAGGAAGCTGGCTGAGGGATTCTGGGAGTTGAAGTCCACAGGAAGGTGGCTGAGGGATTCTGGGAGTTAAAGTCCACAGGAGCTGGCTGAGGAATTCTGGGAGTTGAAGTCCACAGGAAGCTGGCTGAAGAATTCTGGGAGTTGAAGTCCACAGGAAGCTGGCTGAAGAATTCTGGGAGTTGAAGTCCACAGGTCTTAAAAGTGGCCAAGGTTGGAGACCCCTGGTCAAAGAGACCTCTGACCCTGGGGTGGTCCCAAGCAGCGGCTGCATTCATGAGACAGGCTTAACTCCCTGTCTTAGTAGCTCATCAGCCATTGCACAATTGGCGGAACCGTCATCAACTGAGTGGTTTGATTTATATTGCGCCATTATTAGTTTTTATAAACAACTCATGGTGGCAAATATTCATGAAGGGAGGGAGAGAGAGACTGCCAGTTGGCTTTCATGCCTAAGGCGGGACTAGAACTCCCTGTCACCTGGTGATTAGCCCAAATTCATCCACTAGGCAGCTCTCATGTCTAAAGTAGGACTAGAACTCACCGTCTCCTGGTGATTGGACCAAAGTTACCCAGCTAGCTTTTATAGCTAAGGCAGGACTAGAACTCATCGTCTCCTGGTGATTAGCCCAAAGTCACCCAACTGGTTTTTGTAGCTAAAGTAGGACTAGAACTCACTGTCTCCCGGTGATTAGCCCAAAGTCACCCAACTGGTTTTTGTGGCTAAGGTGGGACTAGAACTCACCGTCTCCTAGTGATTGACCCAAGTCACCCAGCTGGCTTTCATGCCTAAGGCAGAACTAGAACTCACTATCTCCTGGTGATTGGCCCCCCAAAAAACCCTTGGCTTTCATGCCTAAAACAAGACTAGAACTCACCATCTCCTGGTGATTGGCCTAAGGTCACCCAGCCGGCTTTCATCCCTAAGGCAGGACTAGAACTCACCATCTCCCAGGTTTCAGCCTAGTCCCAAACTGGCTCTTTAAAGTAAATCAATTCCTTAATTAAAGGCCTTGATTCACGCAACTATCCCCAATGAGCTCAACCCTTCGGAGAAAGCATTCGATACAACCTCAGGGTTGCGTGCAAGCAATATGCTAAATCATGGTTTATTTTAATAATGGGTTTGCTAAGCTAGCCACAGGGGCTGGGTCAGCACCTTAAGGAACAAGCCACGTTTCTCACCATCGTAACTTGATTCAGAGACAAGTCGGCCACAACAAGCCACATCGCGAGTTGACTCACCCCCCATTTCAACCCCGAGCTACAAATATTCTCCTTTATGGTCACCTCTACTTACCAAGGCGTAACATGGTCTCGTTGATCTTACTGGCCGCCTTCTCGCTCAAGAGGCCCGGATGGTTGCTTTTGATAGAGAAGAGAGTCATCACTCCTGGGGGGGGGGGGGGGAAGAGGGCATTTATTAGGGTCTTTGTAGGGGAAGAAGTTGCAGAATCCGGGGGCGGCGTCAAAAGAGAAATCAGCCTAGCATCCCTACGTAGCCACAAGCAAACTTAAGTCCAACCTCCCTCAAATTCCATGGACCCATATCTGACTCATAGCAGCTGCCAGCTGTTGGTTGAGAAGATTCCTGTGCATGGGCTTTTAGCAACAGAGCGGTTTAATTGGGACCTTCATGTACGGATCTCGTCTTTCGTGCCCGCGAGTCTTGCAACCTTGACGATCCAAAGAAGAGGAACAAGCAGATTGGGTGTCCTTGCCAAATTTTTGCCAAAAACGACAACCACAACCCCAAAATCTGGGTTTCGGTGGAAAAAGCAGAAATCTTCATTTTCCCAGCTGCTGTCCGTTTGTAAATAGGTAATAGCCCGTAGACTTATATACCGCTTCACAAGTGCTTTCTAGCCCTCTCTAAGCAGTTTACAGAGTCAGCTTCTTGCCCCCCAACAATCTGGGTCCTCGTTTTACCGACCTCGGAAGGATGGAAGGCTGAGTCAATCTTGAGCTGGTCAGGATCAAACTCCTGGCTGTGGGCGGTGAATTAGGCTGCAATACTGCATTCTCACCATTGTGCCACCACGGCCCTTCCTTCCTTCCTTCCTTCCTTCCTTCTTCCTTCCTTCCTTCCTTCCTTCCTTCCTTCCTTCCTTCTTTCCTTCCCTCCCTCCCTCCTTCCTTCCTTCCTTCTTTCCTTCCTTCCTTCCCTCCCTCCCTCCCTCCTTCCTTCCTTTTTCTCCCTTCTTAGCACTTAGCAATAGCGCTTAGACTTATATACCGCTTCACAAGTGCTTTCCAGCCCTTCCTTCCTTCCTTCCTTCCTTCCTTCCTTCCTTCCTTCCTTCCTTCCTTCCTTCCTCTTTCTCCCTTCCTTCCTTACACTTAACAATAGCGCTTAAATTATGTACCGCTTCACAAGTGCTTTCCAGCCCTCTCTAAGCAGTTTACAGAGTCAGCTTCTTGCCTCCCAACAATCTGGGTCCCCATTTTACTGACCTCGAAGGATGGAAGGCAGAGTCAACCTTGAGTGGTCAGGATCGAACTGCTGGCTGTGGGCGGTGAATTAGCCTGCAATACTGCATTCTCACCATTGTGCCACCACGGCTTGCTTCCTTCCTTCCTTCCTTCCTTCCTTCCTTCCTTCTTCCTTCCTTCCTTCCTATTGTGCCACCACGGCTTCCTTCCTTCCTTCCTTCCTTCCTTTCCTTTTCTTTCCTTTCCTTTCCTTTCCTTTCCTTTCCTTTCCTCCCTCCCTCCCTCCCTTCTTCTCCCTTCCTTAGCACTTAGCAATAGCGCTTAGACTTATATACCGCTTCACAAGTGCTTTCCAGCCCCCTCTAAGCGGTTTACAGAGTCAGCCTCTTGCCCCCAAAAACCTGGGTCCCCATTTTACTGACCTCGGAAGGATGGAAGGCTGAGTCAACCTTGAACCAGTTTAAAAGTGCATTTTAGAAATCTTTTTTTAAAATACACTGACAGGCATTTCTAAAATTCCGTTTTCACTTTGTCATGACGGGGGTCCTGAATATAGATTAATGAGAGGGAAACACACACAAACACCCAAATTTCAACAACTGTAGCATTGGTCTGCAGTGTAAAAAAAATTGAGAAAAGCGAAGGTTTTTTTTTTGTGTGGGAATACTTCCTGAATGCACCCTAAATCCATCCATCCATCCATCCATCTCTTGAGCGAAGGAAAGCAAAGGCAAGGAATCCAGAGGGGAAAGGAAAAACTCACCTCTGATCAGGAAATAGCCCCCAATAATTAACACCAGGCCGATGGGGGCCAGGACGAACCCCGCACGATAGTGGTAGTTTTTGTACCCCACAAAACAGATGCCGCTCACCGAATCTCCATCCACCTGAAAGGATTAGAAAAGAAGAGGAACAGCAATAAAAAAAAAATTCTCGTCTCTCGTCCAATAACTCCCCTAAACACAGGTAGTCCTCAACGTACGACAGCAACGGAGCCCCAAAATGCCGGTGGTTAAGTGAAACGTTGGTTAAGTGAGTTTTGCCCCATTTTACGACTTTTCTCGCCACGGTTGTTAAGCGAATCGCTACGGCGGCTAAGTGAGTTCACCCAGTTGTTGAGTGAAATTTGGCTTCCCCATTGACTTTGCTTGCCAGGAGGTCGCAAAAGGGGATCACGTGACCTCGGGACATTGCAACCGTCATAAGTACGAGTCAGTTCCCAAGCGTCTGAATTATAATCACATGACCATGGGGACACTGCAACAGTCCGTAAGTGTGGAAAAGGGTCATAAATCACTTTTTCGAGTGCTGCTGTAACTTCAAACAGTCACTAAATGAACTGTTGTAAGTTGAGGACTGCCTGTATCATCATCATCCTCTTTTAACGACCTCATAATCCCTTGCGGGGTGGAGGCTGGGCAATTGAATGGATCTGAGTGTTTACTGGCCGGATGCCTTTCCTGTTGCCAGTGCGGAGTTTTGTTCAGCAGATATATTCTCAGAGTGCCTAGAGAGAAATACCTACCTCTACCTAGGATCGAACTCACAGCCTCCTGAGCGTGAGGCGAGAGCTTCACCTCTAGGCCACCGCTCCATTCATGAGGACTACCTGTATATATGTCATGATTAAAATAAGTAATAACAATGGTGAACCAAGTTACAGCCATAAACTAATGACGACCATAAACCGGGGTCCAAAATGTTAGAGAAACAGAGGGTCAATCACGGTTCCTGTGGGAAGAATTCTAGAATCAAGGTGCCACCACCGAGAAGAACCTGCTCTCCCCCAAAGTTCCCGAGCTCCTCCCGCTCCATTACCTGTGCCACCGCCAAGATGGCCACCGTGAGGACAAAGGGGATGGACCACGTCACCAGATGGAAGTAGGATGTCTTGCCCGCCAGTGGCTGGTAGGTGGTGCCTAGCGCCTTAAAGGAGGTGTGCCAGGCGTACGTCAGCATGACGAACCAGATCACCCCGGACATCAGGGAATAGTAGACAATCACAAAGATGATCACGCAGGAGAGGGTCTCGTTGGAGCTGTGGACAGAGAGAGAGACAGACAGATAGACAGAGACAGGGAGAGAGAAAGGAGAGAGAGACACAGAGAGAAAGAGACAGAGGCAGAGGCAGAGGAGAAGGAAGACAGATAGAGAGAGAGAGAGAGAGAGCCAGAAACAGAGAAGAGAGAGACACAGAAAGAGAGACAGACAGAGAGAGAAGGGAGAGAGACAGAGAGAGAGACAGAGAGACAGAGAGACAGAGAAGAGAGAGACATAGAAAGAGAGACAGAAGAGAAGGAAGAGAGACAGACAGAAAGAGACAGAGAGAGAAGGAAGAGAGACAGAGAAGAGAGACAGAGAGAGACGAGAACGAAGAGAGACAGAGACAGAAAGAGACAGAAGGAAGAGAGACAGAGACAGAAAGAGACAGAGAGAGAAGGAAGAGAGACAGAGACAGAGAAGAGAGACAGAGAGACAGAGAGAGAGGAGAAGGAAGAGAGACAGAGACAGAAAGAGACAGAGAGAAGGAAGAGACAGAGAGAGAGAGAGAGAGAGAGAGAGGAGAAGAGAGACAGAGACAGAAAAGAGACAGAGAAGAGAGAGACAGAGAGAGAGGAGAAGGAAGAGAGACAGAGACAGAAAGAGACAGAGAGAAGGAAGAGAGACAGAGACAGAGGAGAGAGAGAGAGAGACAGAGAGACAGAGACAGACAGACAGAGAGGAGAAGGAAGAGGACAGAGACAGAAAGAGACAGAGAGAAGGAAGAGAGACAGAGACAGAGAGAACAGAGAGAGAGGAGAAGGAAGAGAGACAGAGACAGAGAAGAGAGACAGAGAGAGAGGAAGTCAGTGAACTGTAGCTTTTCTGCAAGGAGTGCCAACCTGGTCTAGATCCCTTCAAAAGCTCTCCAGATGCCTTCAAAAGTGAGTGAAACACTCTTCTGTCTCTTCCCAAGAGCCATTCTTGGTATTCTAAATCAGGGTTACTCAACCTTGACCATTTTAAGATGCCTGGACTTCAATTCCCAGAATTCCCCATCCTTTGCACCTTCTCAGCCCCTCCCAGAACAATCCCATTTTGTCCCGCGGCCCCTTGGGAAAATTAATCGCCTGCTCTAAATAATCTCCTGCCCCATATTAAGACCATCTG
The DNA here is from genome assembly GCF_029531705.1 of Pantherophis guttatus. Next base: position 5,801,262 of record NW_026843855.1, on the reverse strand, counting down.
ATTACCCTCGAGGATGAAGGCTACACTGGGCTTCAATACTCCAGCCACGAAGAAGTCCACCAAGAAGAAGGGGAGGAATAAACATCTGTAGTCCAATTGTGGTTGGACACCAGTTCCCATAAACCTGGGACCACAACGAATGGGGTTATTGAGAATTGGGATGTTTTGGGGTCTCAAAGGCGCTTTTTCAAAAGAAAACTGGACTTTTTTCTTGAGGATGTTTCGCTTCTCATCCAAGAAGCTTCTTCAGTTCTGAATGAAGGATGGAGGATGGAAAGATTTATATTCCTTGCAGTCGTCTGGTCGTTAATACTCTCTCTGAGAGTCACTGAGGCCGCTTGGAGGTTTATCTGTGCCCTCAGGGTCACCTGAGTAGTGCAAATGGGTGTGGAGCCTTCTTGGAACTGCTGAAAAGGACTGCGTTGGAGATAGGAGATAGGCGATGTTGTACTTCTTCCTCTCTATGTTCTGCCCCAGCTACGGACCCCAAAGAACGCAGCACACACAAAGTCCGTTCAAACCTTAGTTTACTAAATAAACCAGTCTTTTACAACAACGGCTGTTAATTAACTGCATTAACAGCCGCCAAGAATTCAAAGAATAATAACTGAACGCTTACTGAGGTTGGCAGAATGCCCAGAAGCAATTTGCAGGAAGCTGATAAGATAAGCAAGACAAGACATAAAGGTATGTGAATGAAGTTGTTCCCTGCAAATTGCTTCAGTCGGTGTTCCTCCTTAAATAGGCTAAGGGAGTGGCCAATTAGCCCCAAGCCTTACTCTCGAGGAGACCTCCTCCTGAGGAGCCACTCCTGCCTTTTGGCAGCTCTGCGCGCCCGTGCATCGAGAAGAGGCTCCTCCTCTTCGTCGTCTTCACCCATGGAAGCTTCTGGAGGTTCTGAAGGCCCTGGCTGAATCCCCGCCTCTGGCACCGCATCTTCTCCAGCCTCCTCATTGTCTTGACTCAAGTGCCAGCTGCACAGGCTGTTGGCGCAACACCACACCAGCCTCCTCGCTGTCGGAATCAGCTACAATCCGCACAGGCCGCTGACGGGCCACAACACTCTATTGGGTGTGTCTGTGTGCTCAGTTTTAACACAGATGGCCTCTTTGACCCCTCTTTCGAGCCAGCGGTCCTCACTATCCAGAAGGTGGACAGAAGACTGACCATGAGGGCCCAGATAAACCTCCAAGCGGCCTCAACGACTCTCAGAGAGAGAGTACTAACGACCAGATGACTGCAAGGAATATAAATCTTCCCATCCTCCATCCTTCATTCAGAACTGAGGAAGCTTCTCGGATGAGAAGCAAAACGTCTTCAAGGAAAAACAAGCCCAGATGCCTTTTGGAAAAGCGCCTTGAGATGACCGTGACTGATTAGCTCCGAAGACACCAGTGTATCGGGGGGGGGGCTGAAGGGGTGTTCTGTAGCGTTTCGTGGGTGCAGCTCCGAGTGCAAGGGGTTCGCCAGGCAAAACCCAAAACCCACCCACATCCCTGGACCTACGTGGGCTCTCCCAAGCGCATGGTGCCGTCAGCACGGCAGACGATCTCGCCGCGGGCGCCGTCCATGAACTGGGCCAGCCAGCCGATGCTGCCCATGAAGAAGCAGGCATTAACGTAGAAGAGGATCACAGCGGGGTAACGGTTCGAATTCTTCCAGTCGGCTAAGAAGGTGGCCTGGAGGGAAAGCAGAAATAAGGTAAACTGGTTTTTAGCCATCCTGAGCTTTTCAGGTGTGCCACCAGCTAGAATTCTGGGCGTCGTAAACCTGGAGGGCGCCAGGTTGTAGAATACCAGCTAATACTTTGAAAAGCAAAGTAGAATTACTGGGAAAAGGGGTAAACCCAGTTCGGTCTAGTGGTGAAGGCACCAGCCTAGAAACCAGGAGACTGTGAATTCTAGTACTGTTTAAAGCATGAAAGCCGGCTGGGTGACTTTGGGCCAATCACCAGGAGACGGGGAGTTCTAGTCCCGCCTTAGGCATGAAAGCCGGCTGGTGACTTTGAGCCAATCACCAGGAGACGGGGAGTTCTAGTCCCGCCTTAGGCATGAAAGCCGGCTGGGTGACTTTGGGCCAATCACCAGGAGACGGGGAGTTCTAGTCCTGCCTTAGGCATGAAATCCGGCTGGGTGACTTTGGGCCAATCACCAGGAGACGGGGAGTTCTAGTCCTGCCTTAGGCCTGAAAGCCGGCTGGGTGACTTTGGGCCAATCACCAGGAGACGGGGAGTTCTAGTCCCGCCTTAGGCCTGAAAGCCGCTGGTGACTTTAGGCCAATCACCAGAGACGGGGAGTTCTAGTCCCGCCTTAGGCATGAAAGCAAGCTGGGTGACTTTGGGCCAATCACCAGGAGATGGGGAGTTCTAGTCCCGCCTTAGGCATGAAAGCCAGCTGGGTGACTTTAGGCCAATCACCAGGAGATGGGAGTTCTAGTCCCGCCTTAGGCCTGAAAGCCGGCTGGGTGACTTTAGGCCAATCACCAGGAGATGGGGAGTTCTAGTCCCGCCTTAGGCATGAAAGCAAGCTGGGTGACTTTGGGCCAATCACCAGGAGATGGGGAGTTCTAGTCCCGCTTTAGGCATGAAAGCCAGTTGGGTGACTTTAGGCCAATCACCAGGAGACGGGGAGTTCTAGTCCCGCCTTAGGCCTGAAAGCCAGCTGGGTGACTTTGAGCCAATCACCACATCACATCATCACTGCTAGAAGGGAGTGGGGTTTGCAGAGAGGAGGAGGAGGGCAACTGTGGGGTCTCTGAGCTTGGTGGTTTTCTTGCAGACATTCCATGACCCAACTAGGTTACATCATCAATGCTTAGAGAGGAGTGGGATTGGCTCTTCGTTTCTGTATCAATGTTCATGGAAATCACAACGCTCTCACTAACCCTGACAGGGCAATCCATCAGATATAAACAGAGCAAATCCCATTCTCATCGAGCACTGATGACGTTACCTAGTTGGGTCATAAGACGTCTGCAAGAAAACGACCAGGCTCAGAGAGCACCCGGGACTCCCCACAGTTCAACCCTGAACTGAAAGTATTCCCTTCTATTGGAACACAGCCATCGCTGATGGGTTTTAAGCAGTGGTGGGATTCAAATAATTTAACAACTGGTTCTCTGCCCCAATGACCGGTTGGGTGGGGTGTGGCCAGGGGTGTGTGACAGGCAGACTTGGCCTCCTGCACCCCCGGGAGCAAAAACAGGTTGCGGGGGGGGGAACGCTGTGCCCCCGGCCCCGTTTTGGGCCTAGTAGGCCTCCCTGCATCCTCCTGGGAGCAAAAAGGGGCTGCGGGGGAGAGATGCTCCATTCCCCACCCTCCACCCCGTGCCTTGGGCCAAGGAGGCCTCCTTGCACTTATCTGCAGGATGGATAAAAATCAATCATTTTTTTTTAAAAAAAAATCAAAAAAATCAGATTTTTTTTATTTAAATCGGATTTTTTTGATTTTTATCGAATTCATTTTAATAAAAAACTTTTGGGGTAAAAATCTATCGCAAGATAGTTTTCTATTTAAGATGCATAAATAATTTAGTTTATGCAGCATGAAATGGAGCTGAGTTATGTAGCAGGAGGCTGTATATTCTGCAACATTGGGACTATCGGTGAGTCAACGGTGGGTCAAAGGAGGAGCAGAGATGACAGCTGCTCTTTAAAAATTATGATTTAAATCGAGTTGGTTTAAATCGAGCCTTTTTACTAGTGATTTAAATCATAATTTAAATTGTGATTTAAATCAACTCGATTTAAATCAAATCCACCCTGCTTACAATGGAGCATGTGGGTACTCCTGGAAGGGGCAGGGCAGGGCAGGGTCAGCCAGCAATTTAACTACCGATTCGCCCGAACCGGCTGAATCCCACAACTGGTTTTAAGCCTGGAGCCCTAATCAAATCCCCCCTCCCTCTAATCCAGCCCCCAGGCCTGGCTCTCCTCGTGCTCACCAGCGTGAAAAAGGTGCAAAAAATTGTGACCGAACTGAAGGCGGCGATGTAGATGTGCATCTCGCGATGTTCCTTCTGGGTGAAAAGGGGATTCTGGCATTGGATCCCACAACCTTCCACATCCTCGTACCAACTCTTGGGGTTGTCGGTCTGCACCAGGGGGGCCTCGCATCGCCCCGAGCTGTTGAATTTAATATTCTGGACCTCGTTCTGCCAGGGAGGGGGAGGGGGAGGGGAGAGAAACGAGGACAGGGTTTACTTAGTTATTAGCTATGCTAGAACGGTCGTAAGTGTGAAAAAACATTCCTAAATCTCAAAGGGGCTTTTTTTCAGGAGGCCGCTGGACTTTCTGGTTTTTCTTTGAAGAGGTTTTGCTTCTCATCCAAGAAGCTTCCTCAGCTCTGACTGGATGGTGGGGAACGGAAGGATTGATACTCCTTGCAGACAGCATTTGGTCATTTGCATCCTTTTTGACGGTCGTTGAGGCCACTTGGAGGTTTCTCTGTGTCCTCAGGGTTATCTGAGTGGTGCAAATGTGTGTGGAGCCTTCTTGGAATTGTAGTCCTTTTGTTCCACAACCATTTGCACCACTCAGGTGTGACCCCCAAGGACACAGACAAACCTCCAAGCGGCTTCAACGACTCTCTAAAAAGGATGCAAATGACCAGCTGTCTGCAAGGAGTGTCAATCCTTCCATTCCCCACCATCAGAACTGAGGAAGCTTCTCAGATGAGAAGCGAAACGCCTTCAAAGAAAAACCAGAAAGTCCAGTTGCCTCTTGAAAAAAGCACCTTTGGGACAATCATGGCCTGGAGGACTTGAGAATCTCCATAGATATTCATAAGTCACTTTTTTCCATGCCCCCCTACCACATTGATGTCATAATTGACGATCTGCCCATGCGCCCGCTCCCGTTGTGAACCGGTAGTAAAGTTATGTAGAACCCAGGTGGACCCTTACCGGGCACCCTTCAGGGAACCGATCCGTGGTGCATTTGAGGAAGTCGGGCCAGCCTCTCTCTCGTTCCACGATGGTGCAGGGTCCCCGCGTGGCTTGGCACAAAGTCTGGCTAGGCAGTTCCACTTGGCCATCTTGGCACTTGGGCATGTACACGGCACACAAGAGAGGCTGGATCACATCCCAGCAGCGCGGCGCATTTCGCAAACCTGAGAAAACCGGGAGAGAAAGAGGAGAACAAGCTTTCCTTCGGCCACCGAGTACCGAAAACTTCCCTTGAGGACTAGAAACTTGAAAGATGCTGGCCTTTTTATAGTCCCAATTTTCTATCTAAAGAACAAAAAAAAAAAAAAAATACTGGGCATGAAGTAAGATTAAATGGGTGGTTAAGGCCAGCGGTGGGATTCAAATAATTTAACAACCGGTTCTCTGCCCTAATGACCAGCTGGGTAGGTGTGGCTTGGTGGTCATGTGACTGTGTGGGCGTGGCCAACTCAACGTCACTCACATCAATGGGCGCTTCGCCTTAGCTGTTACAATGTAACAAGGGTTAAGCAGAGAGGCAGTTTCTGTAAGCAGGGCAATAAAGATTAGGCTAGAAACACCAGCAGAACGTTTCCTCCCTGCCTTCCTTACAGGATTAGCCTTGTAAAGTGGAAAAACAAAAGGAGATTTCTTCCAACAACCAGTTCTCCGAACAGCTCAGAAAATTAACAACCCGAATAGATGCGACCTGGCTGAATCCCACCACTGGTTAAGGCCCTGGATAGCCGATGTTGTGGTTGTGGTTACTTTTAAGAGAGAGGCACAAACACGCAAAACAACATCCATACGATCAGTGCAAAAACACTTTACCCAGTTCAAATCCGTGGGTCTAAATGTTGTGTGAAGCCAGGAAATGTGGCTAGTTTAGAAGTCCGAAATTCTGCACGAATCTTAGAATCCTCGTTCAATTGTCAGATTAAGGGTGTTGTGTGAACACACACGCTGCAGGTTAACGCTCTATAAAGCCATGTTTTTCAACCTTGGCGAGTCCGTGGAGACCCCCCCCCAGGACCAACATTCCGTTGTTGGGGGTGGGAAAGCAGACTCTCACCCCGTCTACAGTGCTCATTTGGAGGTACACGAGAGATGGTAGACCCCCCCTCCCAATACCCCGGAGACCTCTGTCTAACTCCCACCCTCTCCAGAACTCGTTTTTGGGGTGCAGCAAGCCAATGGGGGACCCCTCCCTGTAGGCGTCTGTAATATCCCACCTACCCCTTGTATGATGACAGGAAAGGGGAGTTAACTCCCACCCTATATACAGGGCTCATTTTTGGGGTGCACGAGCCGTTTGAAGCCCCCCCCCCAGGACGCTCCAATCCCACGGGTGCCTTGCACGACCACCGGAGGGGGGAGAGTTGACTAGCACCCATCTCCCACTCATTTTGGGGTGCAGGAGAGGATGGGGGGCGCCTAGAACCAACTCCCCCCAGCTGTTGGTTGTAATCCATTGACGCCTTGCATGACCACTGTGGGGGGAGGAAGCTGACTCCCACTCATCTTCCTGACTCATTTTGGGGTGCAGTGAGAGGATGAGGGGGACCCCCAGCCAGGCCCATAGGACACACTGGTCCTATGTCCTATCCTACCTACCCATTTCATTTCTGCAATGGGGGAAGTTAACTCCCACCTTATCTACAGGGCTCATTTTTGGGGTGGACAAGGATTGGGACCCACCAGAACCACACTGGACCAGCACTATCCCATGGTCGCCTTCTAAGACCACGGGGGTCCCACTCCCACTCATTTTGGGGTGTAGGAGAGGATGGGGGGGCACGCCTAGAACTAACTACCCAGAGCTGTCATTCCCACCCATCTTCCCAGCTCATTTTGGGGTGCAGCGAGTGGATGGGGGGACCCCGAAGTCCAACACCCCGAAGCCAGCGATCCTATCCCACCCACACCTCCCTCCAGGGCCTCGGGGTCCCTTTGCGCATGATGCCCCAGGCGCCTTCTTTTCTTCCCTCTCCCTCTTTCTCCTCTCAGGATCGCGCGCAAGCTTCCCGGCGCAACCTTACCGGACCAGAGCAGCAGCTTGTCGTGCGCCTCCGCCTGCGAGCTCGAGTCCCCGGCCAGCAGAGTGGAGGTGGCGGCGTAGGGCAGCGGCGATCCCAAGCAGTTGCTCTCCCGGAGGGCCTCGCAGGGCGCGGCGCGTTTGCACCGATCCTCCAACGGCGAGCTGCCGTTCAGCGAAGCCGCCGCACCGAGAAGCCCCAGCCAGCAGCAGGCCAGGGCGCAGCGCAGCCGCCCGCCCCCGGCCATGGGGACCCACCGCCGCGCGCCTAGGAGCCACCGGGCTGCGCGAGCGCGGCCGGTCCCAGGACTTGGGGGGCTGCTGGGCGAGGAGGGGGCAGCCGGGGGGCGCAGCCCATGCTCCCGCTCCCTTCCCCGCGGGGGAAAGGCTTTTCCTCCGTCCCCCCCGCCCGAAGAGGGGCTCTTTGTGCGAAGGAAAGAAAGTTTGGCAAACTTTTCTAAAGTTTGGCAAACTTTTCTAAAGTTTGGCAAACTTTTCTAAAGTTTGGCAAACTGTTGCAAAGTTTGGCAAACTTTTGTAAACTTCGGGGGAAAAAAAGTTTGGCAAAGTTTGGCCGCGGCTCCCCGCCGCCTCCCGGCTTTGTTAGGCTCGGAGCTGAAGAATGCGGCGGGATCCCGGCCTCGCCTCGCCTCCGCCCGCCGTCCCGTCCCGCACAAAGCGAGCGCTCCCACCGGCTGCTTGGGCGGAGAGGAGGGCGCTCCCCACCCCAAGCAGAGGCTCGCGCCCCACAAAGGCCGCCCCGGGCCGTGGAGCCCCTACTCGGCGAGCGGGGGAAACGTGACGCTCCGAAGGCGGCCCTTCCCAAATAGGTCTCCCCCCCTCTCCCCCCTTCTCGTTCGGTCGAGGATTGTGGGAGCTGAGAGAGAAAGCGGAGGGCGCCCGGTTGCAGAAGGAGGCGCTGGGAAAAAATCATTCTTCTATTTCTGGTCTTATTCTATCCTATCCTATCCTAAATCCTATCCTATCCTATCCTATCCTAAATCCTATCCTATCCTATCCTTATCCTATTCTAAATCCTATCCTCTCCTATCCTATCCTACCTATCCTATCCTAAATCCTATCCTATCCTATCCTATCCTATTCTATTTTAAATCCTATCCTATTCTAAATCCTATCCTATCCTATCCTATTCTATTCTATTCTATCCTATTCTATCCTATCCTATTTTTTTAAAATAATTTTTATTGAATATAAATATTAAAAAAGACATACATAGCATATACACAACATTTATACAACATATACACAAAAAGAGTATAATTTCTTCTTAAGCATTTTTTCAGAGTGACATTCTACAATTCTACTTATAGTATATTCCTTCACCTCTCCTTAATCTAATAACATATATATATATATATTTAAATCGGTAATATTTCCCCCTATATTTTTTGTATATTTCTAATTTTTAACCAATTATACCAATTATTCCATATTTTGTAATAATCTGATTCTTCTCTTTCTTGTAGCTCTTTGGTTAAAAATAGGTTAACCTATTCTATTCTAAATCCTATTCTATTCTATTCTTTTCTCTTTTTTCTTTTTTCCCTTCTCTATTTTCTATTTTCTATTTTCTCTTCTCTTCTCTTCGCATACTCAGTCATAGCGTCAGAATTCTGGGTCATTGACCAAAATTAAAACCGCAACTCATTCCGGACCATTAAACAGAAGGATTTCCTCATACAAATGTCTGTTAAACAGTGGAACTCACCGCCACAGGATGGGATTCAGGAATAATTTCACTTACAACCATAATTGGGACCGCGATGTCCATTGAGGCTGGCGGCGCAGTGGACTAAGTGCTGTTAAAAGTAGCACTTAGCTGCCAGCTGCCTGCAATTACTGCAAGTTCAAATCTCACCAGGCTCAAGGTTGACTCAGCCTTCCATCCTTTCGAGGTAGGTAAAATGAGGACCTGGATTGTGGGGGCAATAAGCTGACTTTTTTATACAAAGTCAGCTTATTTTGGGGGGCCACAAGCCCTACTAAGCAGGTATATACAAAGGTGTGAAGGCTATTGCTTAATGCATTGTAAGCCGCCCTGAGTCTCCGGAGAAAGGGTGGCATATAAATCGAACTAATTAATAAATAAATAGATAAATAAATAAATAAATTGTTAAGAGCAAGGGGATTGTTAAGTGAGACGTGCCTGATTTAACGGCCCATTTTGCCACGGTGCGTTAAGCCAATCAGTGAGGTTGTTAAGCGAATCATGCGGTCATTAAGCAAATCAGGCTTCCCTCATTGACGTTCCTTGTGGGAAGCCGGCTGGGAAGGCTGCAAATGGAGATTACATGAGCCCAGGACAACGAAATTCTAAATGCATGACATTTGCCAAGCCTAAATTTTAATTATAACCGTGGGAATGCTCCAACGGTCATAAGTGTGAGGACCGGTAGCATGGTTTTGGTGGCATCTTGACTTTTTTGACTCTCTCTCTCTACACGGACAAGCCCTGCTCTCAGAATTCTCTTCCAAATAAAGGATTGATTCTTTCGATCGTTTCAGAGGCAAATCTTTCCTTCTGAGTTTTAATTTCATATTTGTTATATACTAACCGAAAGTTTTTTTTTAAATTCAGACTATTGCAATAATTTCAATATTGCAGGTAGTCCTCGACTTACGACGGCAACGAAGCCCAAAATTTCCATTGCTAAGCGAGACACTGGTTCGGCGAATTTGGGGCCGTTTTACGATCCTTTTTGCTACCGTTGTTAAGCGAGTCACCGCAGTTGTTAAGTGGTAATATAACCCGGTCGTTAAGTGAATTTGGCTTCCCCCCCATTGAGTTGGCCCGGTCAGAAAGTGGCAAAAGGGAATCACGTGACACACACACACCCCCGGGGACACAGCAACCGTCGTAAATACGAGTCGGTCATCGAGCGTCTGAATTCAGATCACGTGACCCCAGGGATACAAGTTGTAACTTCGCAACGGTCGCTAAACGAGTGGTTTGTAAGTCAAGGAGTAATCGGTATACTTTGTTTTTAATAGAAAAGGTTCTGGTCGTGGAAAATAAATAAATAAAATAAGAGGACCAATCTAACGTCTGACCTCCCCAGCCAGAAACATATTGAAAACAATCACAAACGGTGTGATCGACTTTTCGAAGAGCGGAACCTGAACCCAAGACACGGGAGAGCCTCAGCCCCAGCCCCCCCCCCGCCCACAGCCTAAAGCTTCCTGCCCTCTCCTCTTCTTCCTCGCTTCCTTTGCAAAGGAGCCTGCAATGATCCATCGGTGCCCCAAATTTGCCTAATCTGGGTCCAAAAAAACCAAACGGATGATTACAGATATTGCAATGCTGGCCGCCATCTTGACTTTTTTGACCTGCCTTGGCCAAGAGAGAACTGTTAGTCCCCCAGGCTCCTGACTTCCAGGAACCCCAGACTTCAACAGATGCTAGAAATTGGGGGAAAGACCCCTCTGCGTCTTTGGATACAGGATGGAGCCCATGGAAACGGTGGAGACTCCAATTCAGGGGTCCGGGGGGGCATTGCAGGGGACCCCCCCTTGGCCGGCTGCTGCTCTGGAACAACCCAGCAAATCTATCCAGGGGTCGAGGGGCAGCCCAGGGCCCCCCTTGCCTAGTCCAGGAGGAGCCCACCCCCCTAGTCCGGCAGGGTGTCCTTTCCCTGCCTGCCCAGCCTCTGACGTGGCACGGCCAGCCTTGAAACAGATGGGGGGGGGAAGAGGCTTCCCCACTCTCTCTCCAGAGCCCCCCCCCCTTGCTGGGAAAGCTGGGCCGGCTTGGGTGGTCCCTCTGCCCGCCCACTGCTCTCAGAGCCACGTCCCTGGGCACATCAGCAGGGAGGGGTTGGCCGCTGGTGTGGGAGGGGGGGTTCAAGCAGGGAGGGGCTGGTTGCTGGGGGGGCAGGAAGGAGGGGCTGGCCACTGGGGGAGTGTCAGCAGGAAGGGGCTGATTGCTGGGTGGGGGGCTCAGCAGGAAGAGGCTGGTTCCTGGGTGGGTGGGGGGCTCAGCAGGAAGGGGCTGGTTCCTGGGGGTTCAGCAAAGAGGGGCTGTTTGCTGGGGGGGGTTCAGCAGGGAGGGGCTGTTTGCTGGGGGGGCTCAGCAGGGAGGGGCTGTTTTCTTGGGGGAGGGGGCTCAGCAGGGAGGGGCTGCTTGCTAGAGAGGTCAGCAGAGCCAGCTGCTGGGGTGGGGGCTCAGCTGGGAGGGGCTGTTTCCTGGGGGCTTAGCAGGGAGGGGCTGTTTCCTTGGGGGGGCTCAGCAGGGAGGGGCTGCTTGCTAGGGGGGTCAGCAGGATGAGCCACTTAGGGGGTCAGCAGAGCCAGCTGCTGGGGGGCGGGGCTCAGCTAGGAGGGGCTGGTTATGGGGTGGCTGAGCAGAGTGGGACTGCTTGCTAGTGGGGTTAGCAAGGCCAGCTGCTGGGGGGGGGTTTCAGCTGCTGGGAGGGGCTGTTTCCTTGGGGGGGCTCAACAGGAAGGGGCTGCTTGCTAGGGGGGTCAGCAGGACGAGCCACTTGGGTCAGCAGAGCCAGCTGCTGGGGGGGGCTCAGCTAGGAGGGGCTGGTTCCTGGGGGCACAGCAGGGAGGGGCTGGTTCGGGGGGGGCTCAGCAGGGAGGGGCTGCTTGCTAGAGAGGTCAGCAGAGCCACTGCTGGGGGGGTTTCAGCTGGGAGGGGCTGGTTCCTGGGGGCTCAGCAGGGAGGGGCTGCTTGCTAGGGGGGTCAGCAAGGCCAGCTGCTGGGGAGGGGTTTCAGCAGGGAGGGGCTGGTTCCTGGGTCCCAGGAGGCAGGGGCTGCTTTCAGGGTGGGGGGGGGGTTTCATCATCAAGGATTCTCTCCGGGGATCATCATCCGGACAGTCAGAACATCCGGTCAAGACCACCGACAACACTGAAGGGGAGTTCAGTTTTGACCAACCATTTCTTCAGTTGCATTTTTCCACCTGGGTCTGTACAGAAGCCGGTTTAAGAAGTCTGGGCTGTGGATAAGAGCCCCCCACTCCCCAAAATGGAAAGATGGTTTCAAACCCCCCACCCCCACAACCTTGGTCCTGTAAGGATTTTGATTCGGAGCCCTTTGACCAGCCTCCTCGGCTTCATCTTGGTAGTAATGAAAAATGGGACCACAAAAATGACACAGGCACAGGCCCGTTTTTCACTCTTCCCAGGCTCCAGAGCCTTTCTAGGAGCCTGGGGAGGCCAGAAACAGCGTGTTTCCTGACTTCCGGTGGGCCCAGAAGGCCCGAAAATCTGCTGGCCGGCGCACATATGTGTGCCAGAGCTGAGCTCGCGTGCCCACCGATATGGCTCCACGTGCCACCCGTGGCACCCGTGCCATAGGTTCGCCATCACGGGATAAGACTGCTGGCTGGGGAATTCTGGGAACTGGTCCACTCATTGCCACACTCCACTACAGATACCATAGTCCTCCATTTACAATCGTTCGGTTTAGTGACCGTTGGAAATTACAATGGCACTGAAAAAGTGATTTGTGACCGCTTTTCACACTTACAACCGTTGCAGCATCCCCACAGTCACATAATCAAAATTCAGACGTCTGGCACCTGACTCGTATTTATGACGGTCGCAGTGTTCCAGGAGGGGGTCCCTTGATCCCCTTTTTGTGACCTTCTGACAAGCAAAGTCAATGGGGAAGCTGGATTTGCTTAATGACTGTATTCCTAACTTAACCACTGCAGCGATTCGCTTAACGACTGTGGCAAGAAAGGTCGTAAAATGGGGCAAAATTCATTTAACAAATGTCTGGTTAAGCAACATCAATTTTAGGCTCAATTGGTCGTAAGTCGAGAACGACCAGTATGTGCCATAAAGTTGGGTGAACTCTTAGTGACCACGTAGATGTTCTCCAGGATGTCCCCAATCTGATTCTGGGCTTCCAACGGTTCACCCATTCTAGCCGAGTCCATCTCCCTGGTCTTCCTCATCTCTTTCTTTCCATCTGTAAAAATCTAGAAGTTAGGTCTTCAACAAAGTGTCACATCAAACAAGAGCCATAGGTCACAAATCTGTCCCAACCTCAGAAACTTCTCCAGAAGTTAGGTCTTCAAACAAAAGTGTCCATAATAGATGATCTGAGCCAAGTCATAAATGACTTGAATGAGTCTTCTAAGACAGGGGTCTCAACCTTGGCAACTTTAAGACTTGTGGACTTCAACTCCCAGAGTTCCTCAGCCAGCTGCTGAGGAACTCTGGAGTTGCAGTCCACAAGTCTTAAAGTTGCCAAGGTTGGAGACCCCTGTTCTAAGTTGTCTTCTCCAACACCCAAGTTCAAAACCTTGTCAATGCTCTTCTTATGCTGCTCCTTCAAAGTCCACCTTACGGGGGATCTTCTTCCTAAATTCAGGAGAAAGGGAGAAGGTGGTGTCCACCTCTAAAGTTCCTGGAAGCTTAGCTGGATGGAGATCTTTCCAGTTCCTGAAGGCATCCAAGCAGGAAGTTCTTGGACATCTTCTGCTCCTCAACCAAGGGGCTCCTTTGATGCCCGTCCTTGACTACCAATAATCGGTCTGGTGTCGCTGGTTATAGCTCAGGAACTTGACCTGGTCTTTGATTTGACTGACCAGGACTTGGGACAGCAGGATGCCAATCAGCTGCGGCCGGTGGGTTGGGGGAAAAAGGGAGAGAAACACAAAAGGACACAAAACGTGAGAAGAGTTGAGCCTGTCTCATCAACGGGGCAGAACTCACTTAACGAAGGTCTCCCTTTGCAACGGAAATTAGGGATTCAATTGTCTATGGCCGCCTGTTATCCCAGGGAGGTTCATTCTGAGTTGGGATGGTCACTAAGGGAACAACAGTGGTACGTCGAGGACTAGCTTCAATTTGGATTGGGCTGCACCCGTGATCACACTGCCTCTGGAAGGAGATCCTGTGTTGTGTGTTTATTAGTTCAATTTATTAGTTCAATTTATTAGTTCAATTTATTAGTTCAATTTATATGCCACCCTCCTCCGAAGACTCAGGGCGGCTTACAATGCACTTATAGAAATAGCCTTCATTCTTTTGTATATACCTGCTTATTAGGGCTTTTTGGCCCCCCTATAAGCGGTGTGTCTACAAAGTCAGCTTATTGCCCCCACAATCCGGGTCCTCAATTTACCTACCTCGGAAGGATGGAAGGCTGAGTCAACCTTGAGCCTGGTGAGATTCGAACTTGCACTAATTGCTGGCAGCTAAGTGCTACATAACAGCACTTAGTCCGCTGCACCACCAAGGCACCTAGCAAAAATTGAGAACGGAGTCCTTACTCTTTGTGTGTACATTGAGAGCTTTAGCACCGGAGACAAATTCTTTGTGTGTCCCATCACGCTTGGCCAATAAAGAATTGAGTTCTGTTCCCGTTCCTATTCTATCCCTTATTCTATTCCTCATCGGTCTCCTTCGAGACAACGAGGAATCCGCATAGAGACGGGAGGTTGAACAACTAGCCTCGTGGTGCGATCGGAACAATCTGGAACTGAACACACCCAAAATCGTAGACATGGTGGTAGGCTTTAGGAGAAACCCTCCCATACTTCCACCTCTCACAATACTGGACAACCCAGTATCAGCAGTAGAGACCTTCAAATTTGTAGGTTCTACCATATTGCAAGATCTAAAATGGACACCCAACATCAAAAACATCATCAAAAAAGCACAACAAGGAATGTTCTTTCTGCACCAACTCAGGAAGCTCAAACCGCCCAAGGAGCTGCTGATCCAGTTCTACAGAGGAATTATGGAGTCTGCAATCTGCACCTCCATAACTGTCTGGTTTGGCTCTGCAACCCAACAAGACAGACACAGACTTCAGAGGATCGTTAGAACGGCAGAAAAAACAATGGCTACCAACCTGCCTTCCATGGAGGACTTGTCTACTGCACGAGTCAAAAAGAGGGCTGGGAAAATATCTACAGACCCCTCGCATCCTGGACATCAACTGTTTCAACTCCTACCCTCAAAACGATGCTACAAAGCCTTGCACACCAGAACAACTAGACACAAGAACAGTTTTTTCCCGAACGCCATCACTCTGCTAAACAAATAATTCCCTCAACACTGTCAAATTATTTACTAAGTGTATTACTATTATTCTTCTCTTCCATATAGCATCTATCTCTTCCCACTTATTACTATAACTATGTTGCTTGCATCTTTCAATTATATTGTTTTTATTTGTTTCTGTTGTGGTTTGCTAGCAGCCTGCAGGGCTGGCAACGGAGTCGGACAGCGATGAGGCTGAGGAAGAACAGGGGCCAGTCCTGGAGGCTGGGGAAGGCCCGGATGAGGGCTCTGCATCGGAGGCAGAGATGGGGCCAGGGCCATCGGGGAGTGAGGTGCGGACTCCGGAGCCTCCAGAGGCTGACAGCAGAGAGGCAGAGGAACAGGAGGAGCCTGTTCCTAATGCACGCATGAGAAGAGCTGCCAGAAGGCAGGAGCAGCTAAAGCAGAGAGGACGACTCAGGAGAAAGGCCAAGAGATGATTGGCCTCTCCCATAAGGCTTAAAAGACCAGCAATGGCTCTTGGGCTCTTTGTCGGAAAACAACGTTGATCGTCTTGCTGCACTTATCTCTTGTCGGTGTCTTCTGTTTCTGAACTTTTGCCAAGAGAAGCCTTTGGCAGTTTGCCTAATTATACCAAGGTTGGTGATTAGACTGAAGAATTTGTGTCATGAAGAGTTTGTTTTAATTTAGTTTGGACTACGCTGAGAAGGAGTTAATTCTCAGCTGTTCTAATAAAGTCTGTTTGTTTTGGAACTGTTTGCGTTGATTATTACCTACTTGGGCCTGGATCACAAAACTTTCCTAGTACGATTTGATAACTTATTAGTAACCGTGACTATCGCTAAGTGTTGAATCTTTTTATTCTTGATTGATGAATGTATTTTATTCTCCTTATGTACACTGAGAACATATGCACCAAAGACAAATTCCTTGTGTGTCCAATCCCACTTGGCCAATAAAGAATTTTATTTTATCCTATTCTATTGTTCCATATTCTTATTCCTTATTCTTCTCCTTACCTGGGGGAGCGTGAGGCCCAGGGCCACGGCCCCGATGAGCAGGAGGTTGCTGTGCATCCAGTCCACCAGCCTCTCGATGCAGCCGTTGGTGTGAATGACTTCGCCCGCTATGGAGTAGCTGAGGGTCTGCACTCCTTTACCACACATAGTGTTGATGACCAACTGGGCGGAAAAAGGCCAAAAAGGGTCACACGCAAAGAAGGATTCCCAGGCAAGGCTATACCCCAAGCCAGCATCCATGGACTTATTCACCTGGAACTATGGCCCTTTAAATATCCCATGTGCAGGGGTGAAATCCAGCAGGTCCTAACAGGTTCTGGAGAACCGGTAGCAGAAATTTTGAATAGTTCGGAGAACTGGCAAATACCACATCTGGCTGGCCCCAGAGTGGGGTGGGAATGAAGATTTTGCAGTATCCTTCCCCTGGAGTGGGGAGGGAATGGGGATTTTGCAGTATCCTTCCCCTGGAGTGGGGGAGGGAATGGGGATTTTGCAGTATCCTTCCCCTGGACTGGGGAGGGAATGGAAATTTTGCAACATCCTTCCCCCAGGGTGGGGAGGGAATGGGGATTTTGCAGTATCCTTCCCCTGGAGTGGGGTGGGAATGGGGATTTTGCAATATCCTTCCCCTGGAGTGGGGTTGGGAATGGAGATTTTGCAATATCCTTCCTCCAGGAGTGGAGAGGGAATGGAGATTTTGCAATATCCTTCCCCTAGAGTGAAGTGGGAATGGGGATTTTGCAGTATCCTTTCCCCAGGAGTGGAGAAGGAATGGAGATTTTGCAGTATCCTTCCCCTGGAGTGGGGTGGGAATGGGGATTTTGCAGTATCCTTCCCCTGGAGTGAAGTGGGAATGGGGATTTTGCAGTATCCTTCCCCTGCCACGCCCACCAAGCCACGCCCACAGAACCAGTAGTAAAAAAATCTGAATTTCACCTCTGCCCATATGGTTTTTTTTCCCAGGGCAGCGAGTAAATAAGAAAGAATGGCCACATTTGGGGAAAACAGGAATGTAAAAGGGTTTCTCCCCCAAATATTGGCAGACTGAGTAAAAATGTTTTACTTTTAAAACACACACAGGTGCGTGCATCCAGACGCACAAAGTTAGATTTCCCTTGTAAAAGAGCATTGGGGTTTAAATTTACATAATTCAGTGTACAGAGTTGGCAATGGGAACATTCATGAAGACAATTTACAGGTAGATCTCGACTTTCAAGATTTCACTTAGTGGCCATTCAAAGTTACAATGGCACTGAAAAAAGGGACTTTATTGTCGGTCCGTTTTTCACACTTACGACCGGGGCAGCCTCCCCGTGATCAAAATTCGGATGCTTGGCCACTGACTCGTACTTATGACGGTTGCAATGTCCTTCTGATGAGCAAAGTCAATGGGGGAAGCCAGATTTCACTTAACAACCGGGCTACTAATTTGACAAGTGCAGTGCTTCACTTAGCAACTGCAGCAAGAAAGCTCGTAAAACGGGACAAAGCTCACTTAACAAATGTCTCACTTAACAACCGAAATGCTGGGCTCAATTATAGTCGTACGTCGAGGACTACAGAATTATGATTCTATGTCAAGGATTACCTGCGTTGCTATATATCTTCCTTGTACACCATCCAGAGTCAGTTCTCGTGAGATGGACGGCCGTATTAGTTTCATTCAGTAGCGGGTTTCAATTTAGTTTGCTACCGTTCGCTCCAGGGATGGGTTCTAAATTTTTTTACTACCGGTTCTGTGGGTGTGGCTTATTTTGTGGGCATGGCTTGGTGGGGGGGTAATGTGACTGGGTGGGCGTGGCCAACTTTTTTTTTTATTACTTTTAAAAGCATTTTTTCTACAACCTTAAGAGGTTGCAGAAAAAAAATGCTTTTAAAAGCCTCTGACGATCAGGCAACTCAGCTGGGATCGTCAGAGGCTTTTAAAGGCTTTTTTTTTTTTCCTACAACCTCTTCGGCTGAAAAATGCTATTAAAAGCCTCTGACGATCCCAACTGAGCCGTGCGATCGTCAGAGGCTTTTTTTTTTTTACACTTTTAAAAGCATTTTTTCTACAACCTCTTCCGCCGAAAAAAATGCTTTTAAAAGTAAAAAAAAGAAAAAAGCCTCTGATGAGGTGGGCGGGGTAAGCGAGCGGCGACCGGGCCGGGGACTTGTTCGGGGGTGTGGCCAGCCAATGTTATTACCGGTTCTCCGAACTACTACAAATTTTTACTACCGGTTCTTGCAAACCGGTGCGAACCGGGAGCAACCCACCGCCGGTTCGCTCGTGAGCGTGCGCGACGCTTCTGTGCATTTGCAGAAGTATCTGGATGGGTAGGCGGAGCCTCCCTCTGCCCCGCAACCCACCACCGATTTGACTTAAAAAGAAAGAGATAACCCCGTGATTTTGGATTGGTCTCTTCCCTGCCCACCTGGACTTCATCATCCCCACCAAGAGAGAGCCTTCCATTTTGTCTCACCTGGCCTTTCGGTTGCCGGCAACAGGAATAAGGCACCGAGCAAAATTCCCGGCTGGGATTTTGGGGTGTGCAATTGAAGTACATGTTTTGGGACCAGTCCCTGTAGGAGACGCCCCCACAGCAGCCGAACTACGTGGAAAGGAAGGAGAGGCACTTCATCAATCATTTTTTCGACGCCTTCGACAACTTTGAACAGTGGCTAAATAAATGTTTGTAGGACCCTAAGAAAGAGTGCAGAAGTAGAGCAACGAAGATGATTTTAGGGGACTGGAGGCTAAAACATAGGAAGAACGGGTGCAGGAATTGGGTAGGTCTAGTTTAATGAAAAGAAGAATTAGGGGAGACATGAGAGCATCTTCTAATATTTGAAGGGCTGCCACAAAGAAGAGGGAGTCCATCTATTCTCCAAAGACCCTGAAGGCAGGACAAGAATCAACGGATGGAAACTAATCCAGGAGAAAAGCAATCTGGAATTGAGGAAAAAATTCCTGAAAGTTAGAATAATTAACCAGTGGAACAGCTTGCCACCAGAAGTTGTGGGTGCTCCATCACTGGAAGTTTTTAAAGAAGAGACTGGACAGTCACTTGTCTGAAATGGTACAGGTGATCCCTGGACTAGAAGACGTCCAAGATCCCTTCCAGCCCAAGGATCCTTTGAAGCATCAGAGTACTTCTGTTCTGTCCCCAACCACACGCACACACACCAACAGACATTCAAGAGTTAAAGACCAAACCAGCCGGCAAAATCCTTTTCCTTATGATAACAGAACTTGGCAACAACCTAGTGGCTGCCTGCCAAGAGTTTATTTTTTACAAAGAGAAGAGATAGCTTCTCCCCACTCCTGGTACATCAAAAGAAACAGCTCAATAATTATGGAGTTAATCAAGTTCAGAGATAATCCAGCAAAGTCTATAGCCAAAAGTCCGGCAATGCAGAATGGTGTGGAAGCTTTCAGCTTTGTTCGTCACAAGGTTTGACTGGCCACCACGCTCCCTTTTATACCCTGTGGGGTGTGGTCCAGTGACTCAGCCTAATCTCGGGCACGCCTTTTCTTCTGTTGCGCGCGCTTATCTCTGTGACGCTGGCGTGGATCCAGCCAAGACTCATTACCCTCATTACTGTCCATCTGTGGCTGCGTGGACGTGCTTGGCCCCGGCCCTATCTCTTGCCCTTCGGCGGACACCAAAGGCATTGCCAGAGAGGAGGGTCCTGGAGAGGGAGGCCTTGCCAACTCCTCTCCTTCGCTCTCGGAGTCCTCTCCTGCCGATGACACAGGCTCAGGTAACGGAGCCACAACAACATCATAATCATGATTAAAAAAAACACACACCCTAGTTCTAGACTGTCCTTCAAAGATCTAGGTTCTCACAGGTCTTCTAAGTACCAGGTTATCCCACCACCAGCTTCAATTCGAAAGGGAGGGTGGGGCTCCAGCATGGACAACCTCTCGGTCCTGGCCTTCCTTTGTCATTGGGCAACCCAACCAGCTGTTGGGTTTCGAAGACCAAAGGAAGACTGGATGGTCCCACCAAACCCTACCTCCTTCTGACCAAAATCGATCAGGTTCTGCAGGTCCAAGTCATCTCGGTAGTGCACAATGGCGTTATTGACCATGTCACTCATCTTCTCTCGTGCCTGGAACAAAAAAAATGACACCAGCATGTAGACATATATACTGCTTCACAGTGATTTCCAGCCCTCTCTAAGCAGTTTACAAAGTCAGCCTCTTGCCCCCAACAATCTGGGTCCTCGTTTTATCCACCTCGGAAGGACAGAAGGCTGAGTCAACCTTGAGCCAGTCAGAATTGAACTGCTGGCAGTGAGCAGAGTCAGCCTGCAATATTGCAGTCTAACCACTATGCCACCAAGGCCCTTCCTTCCTTCCATCCTTCCTTCCTTCCTTTCTCCTTCCTTATTTCCTTCCACCCATCCTTCTTTCCATCTTCCCATCCTTTCTCTACTTTCTCTCTCCCCCTTCCTTCCTTCCCTCTTTCCTTCCTCCCTCCCCTATGTTCCTTCCTTCCATCCCTCCTTCATCTCTGTCCTTCCTCCCCCTTCCTTCCTTCCTCCCTCCCTCCCTTCCCACTTACCACTAGCACATAGACTTATATACCGCTTCACAGTGCTCTACAGCCCTCTCTAAGAGGTTTACAGAGGCAGCCTCTTGCCACCAACATTCTGGGTCCTCATTTTACCCGCCTCGGAAGGACGGAAGGCTGAGTCAACCTTGAGACGGTCAGGATCGAACTCCTGGCAGTGGGCAGTGAGTTAGCCTGCATTACTGCATTCTCACCACTCCACCACCACGACCCTTCCTTCCTTCCTTCCTTCCTTCCTTCCTTCCTTCCTTCCTTCCTTCCTTCCTTTTCCTCCCTCCCTCCCTCCCTCCCTCCCCACTTAGCGCTAGCTTTTAGACTTATATACCGCTTCACAGCCCTCTCTAAACGGTTTACAGGTCAGCCTCTTGCCCTCAACCATCTGGGTCCTCATTTTACCCACCTCGGAAGGATGGAAGGCTGAGTCAACCTTGAGACAGTCAGAATCGAACTCCTGGCAGTGGGCAGTGAGTTAGCCAGCATTACTGCATTCTCACCACTGCACCACCACGACTGCATAAGAGGTCGGATCACCCAAAAGAACCTTTTTCCTGAACAAATGATATTGATGTAGAGTTTTATGCAGGCTGGAGTTTTTCTGCACCCACCTTGTCCGAAAAGACGAATCCAAGAACGCCCGCAGCCAGCTGCAGCAGGAAAAGGAGGGCCAAACAGAAGGAAAACTGCAAGGACAAAATATTTCTTTTTTAGTCAATTTCTATACCCCCCCCCCCCCCCCCCCCCCCCCACATCTCAGTCAAGGACTCTGGGACAATTCAAAGAAATATATAGTTAAGTCCTGCCACTTACGACCACAATTGAAACCACAATCCCCATCATAAGGAAATTGAGTCATCACAGGACGAGACCCGATTTTACCAAGCATTATTCCATGGTCATAAAGCGAAGCACCATTGTTGTTAAACAAGTCCAGATTCCCCAAGCGATATTTGTCAGATTATTCATGAACTGGCAGAGACATGGTAACAAGGTCAGCCAATGAATAGGCATAGCAACTAAGTCAGCCAATTGGAAGCTGAGACAGACTGGAGCCAGGGCGTGTCTTAGTCTGCAGCTTCTGAGTCTGTGCAGAGAATTGAAACTGAAACTAAGCAGTCTGTGCATGCTGTCTCCTCTGCTGAAATGAAACTAACTGTTCTCTCCTGCCTTGTGATCTGCCTGTAACCTCTACCACGTTGAAAGAACTCTGCTGTTGGTATTGTATATATATTCTTGTCAATAAAGAAGTTTCTTATTTAAATGAATCCTGCTGAATCAGTTTATCTGTGTGTGCTTCTGGATTTGATTTTTGCAACAAACTCCAACAATATTTCTACTGGAAACAACGGGGAAGGTTGCCATTCACGCCACTCCAGAAACCACCGTCATAAGTACATGCCAGTTGCCACTCAAATTTTGATCATGTAACCGTGGGGATGCTGTTGACCGTCGTAAGTGTGAGGATCAATTGTAAACCACTTTTTTTAATGGGCGTTGTAACTTTGAACAGACACTAAACAAACGGTTGTAAGCAGAGGCCTAATTGTTATTTTTAAAACGGTGCATCATATTTTCTTCCATTATGAATTTTGTAAGAGTTTTCAGCAGGATATTATCCAGCCTTTTTAAAAAAATCGATGCCAAGGCATTTCTGAACAAGTTAAAATTTTACTTTCAGATAAACACTCTAAAATTACAGCAGCAATTTTTCGACCGAGCTATAGAAACAAAGTTACACATCCTGAATTTGATCTGTAAACACTTCGTGTGATATTTATCAATTGAATTGTTTTTGATAAAACTGTTTTCATCTCCAGCCAAATCTGTGGCTGTAAATAAAAGTTCCTTTGTGAATTTATTTCTTTTCAGCTAGGAGTCTCTAAGGAGGGTCACGCAGGAAAAAAAAAAACCTTTCTCAAATTAGAAATTAAGAACTTTTTAGTGTATAGACTGAAAGTGCTTAGAGAGGGCAGTAAAGCACTGTGAAGCGGTATATAAGTTTAAGCGCTATTGCTAAGTGCTAAGAAAGGAAGGAAAGGAGAAAGAAAAGGAAGGAAGGGGAGAGAGAGAAACGAGATGAAGGGATGGTGAAGGAAAGGAGCGGGAAGGAAGGAAAGGAGATGGAAGGAAGGAAGGAAAGAAAGGAGAGGGAAGGAAGGAAGGAAGGAAGGAAGGAAGGGAGAGGGAAGGAAGGAAAGGAGAGGGAAGGAAGGAAGGAAAGAAAGAAAGAAAGGAGAGGGCAGGAAGGAAGGAAGGAAGGAAGGAAGGAAGGAAAGAAAGAAAGAAGAGGGCGGGAAGGAAGGAAGGGAGAGGGAAGGAAGGAAGGGAAGGAAGGAAGGAAAGGATGGGTGATGAGAAGGAAGGGAGGAAGGGTTAGGATTAGGAGGGAGGGAGGGAGGAGAGGAGAGGGAGAAGGAAGGAAAGAAAAGCCCTGGTCGCACAGTGGTGAGTTGCAGTATTGCAGGCTAACTCTGCCAACTGGCAGCAGTTCAATCCTGACCAGTTCAAAGTTGACTCAGCCTTCTGTCCTTCCGAGGTTGGCAAAATGAGGACCCAGATTGTTGGGGGTAATAGGCTGACTCTGTAAATCGCTTAAAGAGGGCTATAAAAGCATTGTGAAGCGGTATATAAGTCTATTGCTAAGTGCTAAAGAAGGAAGGGAGGGAGAAAGAGGGATGGATGGATAGAAGGAAGGAAGGAAGGAAGGAAGGAAGGAAGGAAGGAAGGAAGGACGGACTATGGTGATGCAGTGATTAGAATGCAGCATTGCAGGCTGACTCTGCCACACTGTAAACAGTTCGATCCTGACCAGGTCAGTCAAATGAGGACCCAGATGGTTGGTGGGGTAAGAGGCTGACTCTGTAAACCGCTTAGAGAAGGCTCTAAAGCACCTGTGAAGCGGTATATAAGACTAAGGGCTCGTGCTATTCCTATCATTGACCATTCATGGAGGCCCACCGCTCACCGTCAGCAGCAAAGGGATGTTCTCCCGCATGGAGCCCACGCAGCCACAGAACGTGATGAAGAACATCAGGACACCAATGACCACGAGCAGGACGGCCGGATCCATAGCAAGACAAGCCACAGCTGCTTCTACCGAGGAAATGGAGAGAAAGGCTTCCAGACCCCAAACCCTCCCTTTCCTTTCCCCACTCCTCTGCACTCATTGGCCATCTTCCAAGTCACTCTACCCCTAATCTACTGCTCCAGCTCGAAGGAATTTCCCCCCTCCCATCCCATCTCCTAGGGGATATTATCTCCAGGAAAAATAAGTAGGTGAAAAGTCAAACGTCCCTTTCCAGATGCCTCCGCTTCTCCTTCTTATGTCAGCACTAGAGTAAATGCAGCTTGAAGTGCTGACACCTTACCTCCATGCTTGAACAGACGTGCATAGATCCCGACGGCCACCAACACCACGGAAATCACCTGTACAAAAAAACAGCCAGGAGCATTAGAACTGGTCCTTGGTCAGGAACGGCAGTCCAAAGGATCAGGGAGATCCATCTTTCCAAGTTCCTTGAACCCCCAGATCTGGAGAACAAGAGTGGGGAGTTACAAGCCTGGAGAGTTTACCATAAACCTCCAGGTTTTTCAATAAAGAATACTTGTATTCTTGTTTGGAGAATATTTGTAATTGGGGGTTGAAATAAGGGCTCTTTGGTGCTCTCTGAGTTTGGGGGTTTTCTTGCAGACATTTCATGACCCAACTAGGTAACATCATCAGTGCTAGAAGGCTTTGCAGACAGGAGGAGGAAGAGGAGAAGGAGAAAGAGAAGGGAGAGAAGAGGAGAAGAAAAACTGTGGAGTCCTTGGTGCTCTCTGAACTTGGTTGTTTTCTTGCAGATGCTTCATTTCCAAATTAGATAATATTATCAGTGCTAGAAGGGAGTGAGATTTCCTCATCATAGTACTGATGATGTTCCCTAGTTGGGTCATGAAACGTCTGCAAGAAAACCACCAAGCTCAGAAAGCTCACAATTCTCCTCCTCCTCCTCTCCCTTCTAGCACTGATGATGTTCCCTAGTTGGGTTATGAAATGTCTCCAAGAAAACAACCCAGCTCAGAGACCACCAAGGACCCCTCAAGTTTTTCAATAGAGACGTTTAGAACTTCACTAAATCCTGGCCACCTCCCTCACGGGATATTTCCTCTGTATTTTTATCCACCGGGGATACTATTTATCCCATCCCACAATTGGATAGAAGGGCCTTTTGTATATTTTGGGGACAGAACAGGACAAATCTCTCCCCCCCCTCCTTCCCATATTGCTTATTGAAGAACCCCTCCCATTAGGGCAAGATCTAGATTGGCATTTCTCAATCTCAGCAACTTTAGGTTTGGGGGGAAGTTCAACTCTCTCCAAATTCCCCAGCTGGCTCAGCGACTTTAAAGATGGGTGGACTTCCTCCAAGAATTCCCCCACCAGCCAGCTCAGCAATTTTAAGCCGAGTGGGGGATTCTGAGAGTTGAAGTCCACCCATCTTTAAGTTCTTGAATATTAGTGGACGGCTGGGTAACTATGGGAACTTTTTACCTGTGGACTTCAACTCCCAGAATTCCCGAGCCAGCTGGCTCGGGAATTCTGGGAGTTGAAGTCCACAGGTGGTCAAGCTGTCCAACCTACTTTTGAGCAACCCAACTACATCACTTCTTGCAAGCTCCTTGGATGGGAGGCACATCCTAATTGTGGCCAGCAAAACCCATCTGGGGGGGCGGCTCAGAAGCCCCTTGCCCAGCTGGAGCGGCCAAGGACGGATCTGGGGCAGCCCCTCCGTTTTCCAAACTCAACCTTCCCAGTTCCCACGTCCTGCTCAGTCTCCTATCCCGGGTTGAAGGAGACGCTCGGGGCTCAAACAAGGCAGAAGGGTGGAAGTCTCGCTTTTTAAGACCACCAACCCCCCCAGACCCATTTTGGGGCAGCCTCGATCCTCAAGGGGGGGTGGGATCCTGCTTCCAACACGGGTCAGATGGAAGGAGTGAGTTCCAGCTTTCTTTCCGCCGGTCGTGGCTTGTTGCAGGTGGCTCAGTAGCTAAGACGCTGAGCTTGTCGATCAGAAAGATCGGCGGTTCGAATCCCTGGTCCAGGTCTCCAGGGGTTGGACTAGATGCCCTCCAAGGTCCCTTTCCACTCTT
Organism: Pantherophis guttatus; assembly: GCF_029531705.1. The sequence goes on along the minus strand of NW_026843855.1, from coordinate 5,775,607 downwards.
AAGAGCTTTAGCCGTTGAAATGCACGCCTTCCCACGAGCGGCGCGTCTCCAGAGGGTGGGATAATAGAAGCACCGGGGATTGGGCGCCCCCCTGCACCCCCCCTGCAAGAGGGGGCTCCTCCAGCGCTCCTCCCGCTGGATCCGGATCCCGCATTCACATTCTACACGCGTGCACTGCCCCTTCCCACGTCTCCTCCTGCCCGACTCACCCAGAAAAGCAGGTTGAAAAAGAAGAGCAGGTACTTGACCAGGGGGCTGACCCCACGCTCCCCGGGAAGGGCCATATCCCTGGCTTTTTTTTCCAGCGGTCCCGGGTGCAAGCAAGTCCAGCTTCCCTCCAGCCAGCCAGCCAGTCCGGTCCAGCCAACACCGGTTCGCGCAGCTCTTTACTCTCTTAAGGTGCATCCCTCCCCACTCGCCAAACGGCGCGGCGATTGGTCTGGCTGGGTTTTCACTTTTTTTCCCCATTGGCCACCCCCCGTTTCATTCACTCCCCGCTCCCCTCCTCTTCTTTAGAGCGCCGGGTTTCCCCGCCACCTGCCCCGCCGATCAGCTGGAGGACGAAACTCTCTTAAGGGAGCCGCGTAAGCGCTAAAGCGGAGGGCGGCGCGCCCTGCGCGAAAGGGACGGGTTCCCACGCTGTCAAAATGACTTTGTCCCTTTTTTTTTAAAAAAAAAAGTTTTTTATTATTTTTGGAAACATGTTTATGTTTAACTTTCAAAAAATAATAAACATTTTTTTTTTTAAATGACTTTGTAGGACCATTTTGCAAAAAGAAGCCTGGATAGCTCAGCAGACTAATGCATTGTGATTAACAACAGCTGTCAGCAATTACTGCAGGTTCGAATCTTACCAGGCTCAAGGTTGACTCAGCCTTCCATCCTTTCTAAGGTAGGTAAATTGAGGACCCAGTTTGTGGGGGCAATAAGCTGACTTTGTACAAATATACAAAAGGATGAAGGCTATTGCTTAGCGCATTGTAAGCCGCCCTGAGTCTCCGGAGAAGGGCGGCATATAAATCAAAATTAAAAAAAAAACAACCACACATATACCTGGAAATAAGAGAGCTGAGAACGTTGAACAGTTCAAAGCATAAAAATGCCATCTTTGTCATAGAAAGCCTCTGATCCCAGGCTCAATTGATCCTACTTTAGAGTGGTGTTAGTTACCAAGAGCTAAATTTCTAGAGAAGTCACTTACAGGCAGTCCTTGAGTTATGAGCACAGGTAAAGGTAAAGGTTCCCCTCGCACATATGTGCTAGTCGTTCCCGACTCTAGGGGGCGCTGCTCATCTCTGTTTCAAAGCCGAAGAGCCAGCGCTGCCCGAAGACGTCTCCGTGGTCATGTGGCCGGCATGACTCAATGCCAAAGGGGCACGGAACGCTGTTACCTTCCCACCAAAGGTGGTTCCTATTTCTCTAATTGCATTTTTTACCTGCTTTCGAACTGCTAGGTTGGCAGAAGCTGGGACAAGGAACGGGAGCTCGCCCCGTTATGCGGCACTCGGGATTCAAACCACTGAACTGCCGACCTTCCGATCGACAAGCTCAGCGTCTTAGCCAAGGATACTGCAAAATCTGCATTCCCACCCCACTCCTGGGGGAAGGATATTGCAAAATCTCCATTCCCACCCACTCTGGGGCCAGCCAGAGGTGGTATTTGCCAGTTCTCCAAACCAGCGGTCACCAACTGATGGTCCACGAGAAAATTTTGGTGGTCCGCAGAAAAATTATTTGCATTTTTTTATATTGCACTAAATCAGGGGTCCTCAAATTACAGCCCCTCGGCCGGATTCGTGCAATGAACGTTTGTGTTGCTGCAGAGAGTCTCCCCCTTCGTGGTCTTTTTGTGTGGGTCGGAGGGGGGCAGAAATTCCGACTTGGGGTCTGCTTCAGCCTTCTGGTGGGGGGCTTTGGGCGAAGGCTGGTGGCAAAGAGCCGGAGAGCCTCGTTCCAGTGGGACTGCATCATGGCCTGGAACTGGCTGACCATCTCAGCCCGCTGAGCCTCCAGGTGCCGGTACCTGGCTTTGCACTCCTGCAGGTCTTGCCTCTGCTTGGAAAGCCTATGCTCCTAGTCCTCAGTGAGGTGCTTCTGCTGAGCCTCCTTCTCGGTCTGATCCAATTTGAACTGAGCTGTTTTCCCAACTCTTTCTCGTGGTGGCTGCTTAGCTCCAGCAACTGCTTCTGTTGGGTCCCTAAGGCGCCTGAGCAGGCAGGTGAGGAGGGGCTGGGAGGGGAGGGGTGAGTAGAGGCCGGCAAGGCGCCCCTCAACATGAGTGACATGGAGTTGACCATGCCCACCCAGTCACATGACCACCTAGCCACGCCCACCCAGCTGGTCATTAGGCAGATCGTATTAGTGGTCCGCGGGATTTAAAATTATGAATTTAGTGGGTCCCTGAGGTCCGAAAGGTCGGTGACCCCTGCTACAAACTGCTCAAAATTTCCGCCACCGGTTCTCCATCCCTGATACAGGGTCTTCTGTTCAAGCAGAGGGTTGGACTAGAAGACCTCCAGGGTCCCTTCCATCTCTGTTACTCACCTATGCTATAACAATATATTATTTATCTAGCAGTTATTTACTTACCACATTTTAAAACCATCCATCTCACTCCCAGAAGGATGATGGCCACGTAAAATGTTAAAAACTCAAAAAAAAAAAAAATGCTACTATTTGAAATGGAGGCAAGGATGGTTAAAATTCAGCATTAAATATCAATTCAAAATGATTTCCCCAGGAAATTGGTTTTACTCTTCACAGGACAGCCTTCCTGGAGGCTCCAGAGGGTTGGACTACAAGCCCCATTGTGCCCATCCCCGCACATCTGGAAGGTATAATTCACCTAAGCATGCCACGATTTTGATGGGACGTGCATCTTCAGAGGTCTGAGATTTTGGAAGGGATTCTTGGCTTCCTGGTTGAAAAGGGAGCTTCCCTTGACCCGATATTTGCATTCTGCTTTTTGTTCTCAAAAGTCCCTTCCTCTTTATCGTGACTGTTCCTTGTTTCTATTCCAGTTAAGTTTCATTTTCATGTATTTTTATTTCTGCTTCTCTCCGTAATTCCTTCTTCCCTTATGGGCCTGTTCAGGGCAGCCTCTGCTAGCTGATGGCTTGTGTTTTTACTCCTGTCCTGTCCAATAATCTTAATTCCTCCCACGGATAGACAAGGAAGTCTGTGTTTCTCCGTTTTGCAAAACTGCAGCCAATTCGAGACTTTCTGTGCTGGGAAGAGTCCTAAAATCTTAAACCAACAGTTAGGCCTGAGAATTCCTTTCCAGCACAAGAGGCAGAAATGGACCCTCTAATTAATAATATTTAATTCATCTTTTTTTAAATGTGTGCACCAAGTTGAAACATTTTTGTATTCTGTCTTTCCAGTAAATGCCCATGCTAACGTTCAAAATTCAGGTTTTACGACCACAACAGAGCACAAATTTTGTGCTGCGAAGCGAGACAGTTGGTAAACGAGGTGTTTTTTTTTAAATAGTTTTTATTGAATATTTTACATTTTTAAAACCAAAAACATAATAGAAAAAGACCAAAAAAGAAAAGAAAAAGAAAAAAAGGAATATATATATATATATATACACACACCAAAAGGTAAAATACAAAACCTAAATAACAACATTATATAATATTTTACAACTTTCTGCATGGACAATTATCCTTACTTTTAAATTCAATCTTCCTAATCATTCTTATTTTTGCATAACCATGATGAGCATTCTTGTAAACAAAATATATATACTTACATCCTATTTATTAACATAGTTAGTATTTTATCCTTACTAGCATTCAATACTCTTAGATTCCAATTAATCAAATGTCAAATTTCTTTCCTTCTTTCTTTCCTTCCTTCCTTCCTTCCTTCCTTCCTTCCTTCCTTCCTTCCTTCCTTTCCTTCCTTCTTCTTCCTTCCTTCCTTCCTCCTTCCTTCCTTCCTTCCTTCCTTCCTTCCTTCCTTCCTTCCTTCCTATACTGTAGTGAAAAGTTTCATGGTCTCTTCTGAAGAATTCAAGAATAATCAAGTCTTCTCAGCATTTAAGCCTCAGTTCCTGTTCCTGTTAAACGTCTGGAACTGTAGCCAGAAGACAAATTTTGCTAACCCTGAAAAATTGTCCAGCTCAAAACTATTACAATAGTTCATTTAGTGACCAATTCAAAGATACAATGGCACTGAAAAAAGTGATTTATGACGAGTGATGGGATTCAGCCGGTTCGAGCAAATCAGTTGTTAAATTGCTGGCTGGCCCCTCCCCTCCCCTCCCAGAAGTCCCCACACACCCCATTTTGGCTCCCAGGTAAGTGCAGGAAGGTCTACTAGGCCCAAAACGGGTTGCGGTGGGGGGAGCGTCCCCCCATGGCCCGTTTTTGCTCCCAGGAGGCTGCAGGGAGGCCTACTAGGCCCAAAACAGGGGGCGGGGGGGCAGCGTGCCCCCCCGTGGCCCATTTTTGTTCCCAGGGGGTGCAGGAGGCCAAGTGCTGCCTGTCACACCTTCTGGCCACGCCCACCATGGCCACGCCCCACCTAGCCGGTCATTAGGGCAGAGAACCTGTTGTTAAATTATTTGAATCCCACCACTGCTTATGACCATTTCCCACACTTATGACCGTCGCAGCATCCCCATGGCCAGGTGATCAAAATCTGGATGCTTGTCAACTGACTCACATTTATGACGGTTGCAGTGTCCCCGGGGTCACACACGATCCCCTTTTGCGACCTTCTGACAAGCCAAGTCAACGGGGAAAGCCAGATTCACTTAACAACCGGGTTATTCATTGAAGAATCGCAGTGATCCGTTTAACCACCGTGGCAAGGAAGGTCGTAAAATGGGTCAAAACTCACTTAACATGTGTGTCTCACTTAGCCACATCAATTTCGGGCTCAATTGTGGTCTGAAGTTTTGCAAAGGAGAAGAAAACGGTTTCCATAGCTCAGGAGTAAAAATTACTCGTATAATCCACTAGAGGTCCAAAAAAAAATATTGATTTTTCAAGACTGAGTTAAATGACACACATTAGGGCATAGTTTACGTCACTACTGTACATAAAATTGTTTATTTTGTGAGATTGATGTGAATTCTGTCGCTCCCAAGGGACCTTTAACTACACCGCAGTGTCTAGTATTTAGAGGAAAAAGAAACAGGAATGTAAGCAGGGTGGAGAAAAACAAGGAATGTAGTCTAAAAACTCCCTACAGGAGGCTAGATCATAGACTTCTAGGCAGGGGTGAAATGCTCCGGGTTCGGACCGGATCGCCCGATCCGGTAGCGATGGAGGCGGGTGGTTCGGAGAACCGGTATCAAAAATCACTGCCTGCCCCCCCATGCCCAGCTGAGCCGCACAATCATCAGAGGCTTTTTTTTTTTTTTACTTTTCAAAGCATTTTTTCTACAACCTCTTCGGCCGAAAAAAAAATGCTTTTAAAAGTTAAAAAAAAAAAGCCTCTGATGATCGCGCAGCTCAGCTGGGATCGTCAGAGGCATTTAAAAGAAGAAAAGGGTTTTTTTCTTTTAAAAGCCTCTGACGATCCAAGCTGAGTTGCCTGATCGGCAGAGGCTTTTAAAAGAAAAAAAAGCCTCTGACGATCAGGCCACTCAGCTGGGATCGTCAGAGCCTTTTGAAAGCATTTTTTACAACCTCTTTGCCAAAGAGGTTGTAGAAAAAATGGTTTTAAAAGTTAAAAAAAAAAAAATTGGTCACGCCCACCCAGTCACATTACCCCCCACCAAGCCACGCCCACAGACCCCCACCCCCACTGCTCAAGGCAGGAGACCTTATATTACCCTGGATAAATAATTGTTCAATCTTTTCTTGAAAACCTCCAGCAACCAAGTACCACAATACAGGTAAATCCTCAGTTTATGACCACGATTGAGCCCAACATTCGTGTTGCTAAAGCGAGACAGTCGTTAAGTGAGTTTTTCTACATTTTAGGACTCTTCTTGCCACAGCTGGGAAGGGAACCCCTGCAGTTGTTAAGTTGGTGACCGGATTTGTTAAGTGAATTTGGCTTCCCCGTTGACATGGTTTGTCGGAAGGTCGTAAAAAGAGGATCACGTGACCTCGGGACGTGATAACCGTCGTAAATAGGAGCCAAGCGTCTGATCCCGTGACCATGGGGATGCTGTGGTCGTGGAAAACGGGAGTCTGGCTGGGAGTTCAAGTCCACCCATCTTTTAACTGTCTGAGGTTGAAAAACACTGCGGTATACAATTGTGCTGCCTCTACAGTTAGTCCTCCACTTACAACAGTTCACTTAGTGACCATTCGAAGTTACGGCACCGAAAAAAGGGACTTATGTTCATTTTTCACACTTGCATCCCCCTGGTCACGTGATTTACATTCGCATGCTCGATGACCGACTCACATTTACGACGGTTGCAGAATCCCTTGGTCCTATGATTCCCCGTTTACGACCTCCCGGCAAGCAAAATCAACGGGGAATTCAGATTCACTTAGCAACCGGGTGACTAATTTTACAACTGCAGTGATCTGCTTAACGACTGTCATGAAAGGTCGTAAAGGGGGTGAGACACACCGTAACACATTTCTCACTTAGCGACATCATTTTCCGGGCTCTGTTGTGGTCGTAAGTTGAGGACTACCTTTATTAGCTTCTACCAAAAGCCTTTTTTTTTTCTTTTCCCCCAAAATGGTACAATCTGCTGGATGCAATTCCCTCCCATTTACAGAATTATAGTCTGCTTGTTTCAGTGGGAATGTTTATTTTTTTCCCCTCCTGGGCATCAACTTTTTTTTTCTCTATACGCCGCCCAGAATCACTTCCATAGTGAGACAGGCGGCTTATAAATGTAATAAATAAATAACAATATATTTAATTGGAAAAAAAAAAAAGCTCCTTCTCTGTGCAATATCCAATCCCAGTCCAAGGGAACATGCTTCTCCAACCAGTTGGAAATTTCAAATATGTTGGAAACGGACCCCACCCCCACCCCACGAATGAGCACCCATCCTGGCTGTGCATTCTGGGGTCCGTAGTCCCAGTGCACCCAGAGGTTGGAGAAGCATTTAGCCTTTAAGCACAAATCTATGATATGAATGGGATGGAAATGCTGTTGTTAAATGAATGATAAATGAGAATAATGATATAAAATTATATGTTAGATTGATGATATAAAGTTAATGATATAAAGTTATATGTTATATATAGAATAGATAGATATTTTTAGATATTTGTAACTATAAATTGATTTTAGTTGGGGTGTTTTAAATTTATTGGGCCAAAATTTGTTTAATTCTTTTAAAGATTTTAAATTTTTGTATGTGATGTTTTTATTCTTGGCTGTTCACCACTCTGAGTCCAGCAGGAGAAGGGCGGTATAAAAATTTAATAAAATAAATAAATTGATACTATGAGAAATTAGGGGATTAGTAAATGATGAATATGAGATGAAGCACAAAAAATTTGTAACCGACCGACACGCGACTTGTAATTGGAATGGATGATGGATGTTTTTATGTTTTGTTTAAAAATTAAAAAATATTTAAAAAAAAAAAAAGAAAAAAAGCACAAATCCATGCGTAAAGCATACAGGAGATGCTGATCAGCCAGGAAGCTAAAAAAAAAAATCACAAAAATCCACCAAAATGTGGCCAAAGTCTCTCCCTGTTGAACTTCGGCCTGCAATCGACCCACCAAGGGCAGGCTGATGAAGAGGCGTGGCTTCAACGCCTCCCCCGCCCCGCCCCGCCCCACTCCTCCCGGGGAATCCTGGGAGTTGAAGTCCCCGCCTCTTCTGGCTGACGTGGTGGGAGGGAGGGAGGGAGAAAAAAAAAACGCTCGCACCTAAGGTGACCCGGCCGCGCGCGCGCATGCGTAGAAGGACGTTTCCCTCCCCACACCCCGCCCGTCCGCCCTTCCCGCCTCTCCGGCCGCTGAGCTCACTTCCGGCGAGCGCGTGCAGCCGCCCGGACGCTTTTGCGAAGGGGAACATCCGCCGTTCCAACCGGAAGTCTCTCCGCGGCGGCCGTCCTTTTCGGGCCCGGAACCGGGGAAAGCAGACATCACGAGAGTCGGGAGGCCGCGCTCGGTGCTCCGGCTTCTCCACCACCGTCTCGGCTGGACTTTGAGGCCTAGTCGGCCAGGCCGGAACTCGAGGGCGCGGGGCGTGGTTTCCGGAGGGAGCGCCTTCCGGGTGACTCCGGCGCGCTTCCGCCTCCTCCCGCAGCGGCGGCTCGCTTCCTTCCCGGTAACGGACTCGGCGGAGGCGCCGCCCGCGATGGCCTCGGAGGCTTGAAGGCCCGGAGGAGGAGGAGCAGGAGGAGGAGGAGGAGGAGGAGGCGGGATGGATCCTGTCGGGCCCGGCGGGGGCGCCGGCGGGAAGCCGAGCCTGCAGATGGTCTACCAGGCCGTGCAGGCGCTCTACCACGACCCGGACCCCAGCGGCAAGGAGCGCGCCAGCCTCTGGCTCGGGGAGCTCCAGCGCTCGGTGAGGGAGGCCCAGGGAGCCTCGGGGCCCCGGGAGGGAGGGAGGGAGGGGGGAGGGGGGGATCGCGGCCCGGGGGAGGGGAGGGGAGGGTCTTTTGGGGGTGGGAGGGGGGGCTTCTCTCCCCTAGAGGATCGGTGGATGGGGGGAGGGGGACGGGGGGGGTGGGGTCACCTTCTCCCCTTCCACATTTAAGGAAGGGGGGGAGGAGGAGGAGGGTCTCCCTTCCTCTGGTTAAATGGGGAGGGGGGCCCTTGCAGCAGGAGACCCCCTCCATTCCCCCTTCCTGATCGCCCCCACCTTTCAGAGGGGGCCTCCTTTTGGGGTAGGGGGCTTCTCTCCCCGAGAGGGTCGGGGTGGGTGGAGAGGGGGGGGTCGCCTGTTGCAACGGGACCCAGCCCCCCTTCTCCCCTTCCACGTTTAAGGAGGGGAGGAGGATGAGGGTCTCCCCTCCTCTGGTTAAATGAGAGGGCCCCTAGGGTCCCTTTGCAACAGCTGACCGTCTCCATTCCCCATCCTGATTGCCCTCCCTTTCAGAGGGGGCCTCCTTTTGGGGTAGGGGGCTTCTCTCCCTTAGAGGATGGGGGTGGGTGAGTGGGAGGGGATTGCCTTCTTCTCCCCTTCCACGTTTAAGGAGGGGAGGAAAGGAGGATGAAGGGCCTCCTCTGGTTAAATGGGGAGGGGGGCTTAGGGGGCCCTTGCAGCAGGAGACCCCCTCCATTCCCCCTTCCTGATCGCCCCCCCTTTCAGAGTGGGCCTCCTTTTGGGGTAAGGGGCTTCTCTCCCCTAGAGGATTGGGGTGGGTGAGTGGGAGAAGATTGCCTTCTTCTCCCCTTCCACATTTAAGGAGGGGAGGGGAGAAGGATGAGGGTCTCCCCACCCCTGGTTAAATGAGGAGGGGGTCTCGGGTCCTTTTGCAACAGGCGATCCTCTCCATTCCCCATCCTGATCACCGCCCTGCCCCCTTTCAGAGGGGGCTCCTTTTGGAGTAGGGGGCTTCTCCCCTAGAGCATTGGCGTGAGTAGCTGGGATGGGGACACAAGGTCCCCTTCTCCATCTCCTCCACATTTAAATAGGGGAGATGCCCAAAAGTCTCCCCTGGCCTAGTTAAATGCAGAGGAGGAGGCCTGGGTCCTTTTCCAATAGGTAATTCCATCCCACCCACCCCAAAGGGAGCCCCCCTCTGATGGGGAATGGTCAAATGCTCCTTAAATGCTGAGGGGATGGAGAAGGTGGACTGGAGTCCCTTTGGAAACAGGCAACCCACTCTGTTCCCCATCCCTCTGCCCCGAAAAGGAGGCCCCCTCTGAAAGCCCCCCCCCCCAAGGTCACCCCACAGAGTGGGTAAAAGGCAGCCCACCAGCCATTATTCCCTCCCCCCCGAATTTCTCCTGGGTGTCCAAGGCAGGCCTGGGGGAAGGGTAAGAGGGAGGGTCTCTCACCTTTGCACCCCAAATCGATCCCCCCCCAAAAAAAACTCTTTGCAAAGACGCAGAAAGAGAAAGCTCAATCGAGATGCGAGCTGGGGAAACCTTGACCTGGCAGCTCCAACCTGCAAAAGCGGTTTGGGGGGGGGGGGGAAATCCATCCCCGATAACTTTGTTGTAATTGCGCAACGGACTTTGGAAAGTGAAAGTTTGATTCCCTGGAGGCAAGGAAGCTGATGAAGAAGGGATGCCCTTCCTGGCAATTTTTTCTTTTTCCTAGTTGCAACTTTTTTCCCTCCCCTAAATGCAACTTTTTTTTTTTTTTTTTTTTTAAGCTCCTGGTTTGTGTTGCGACACCCAGGGGGAGGAAGGGAGGGAGGTACAACTCCAGGCCTGCAAGGAATGAACTTTTTCCAGTGGATTCCTTGTGAAGTCTCTTCTGGTTTTGCGCTCTTGGTACTTTTGAGCAGACTGGCGCTTCCTTATCTTACCTCCTCCCGTTTCACTACAGCTCTTGAAACTCTTCTCTTTGTTTTTCTGGCTGGCAGAGATAGTGAAAGTATCTCCTAATAATTGTTCCCCCTCTTTTTTGTGCTTCCCAGGAAGGTGTGGGCCGCCACCGTAGCTGCAGTGTTAATTTTGAGGGGCGTTGAAGGTTTGGACCTACTTGAAATATTAAACTGTCTGAGGAGGAATTGTTTCAAGAGAAGAGAATATTTGTAGCTCAGGGTTGAAGCGTGAGGTCCTTGGTAGTCTCTGAGCTTGGTGGTTTTCTTGCGGACGTTTCGTGACCCAACTAGGGAACATCATCAGTGCTAGAAGGGAGTGGAATTTGCAGAGTGGGAGAGGAGGAGGAGGGGGGGGTAATGTGGGATCCTAGGGGCTAAATAACTAAATAACATCAGAATTGTTTCTTGTTGCTTGTACCTTGAATGGATAAGATGCAATTGTATCTCCTACTTCTAAGCCAGGTGATCTTCTATATCAGTGTTTCTCAACCTTGGAAGCTTGAAGATGGGTGGACTTCAACTCCCAGAATCCCCCAGCCAGCAGCGCTGCTGGCTGGGGGATTCTGGGAGTTGAAGTCCACCCATCTTCAAGCTTCCAAGGTTGAGAAACACTGTTCTATATAGTAACTCTTAACAGGAAAAGGAATAAAGTCACTTTGTATATAGATTCATATCCGTTTTTGAGAATAGTCAGCCTTTTACCATATTTCTATTTTATTAGTGTAGTGCTTCAGAAATCATATGCAAACTCTGTGGCTTTCAGGCAGCTCGCTTTTCTGGAAATCTGTATTTCAGCGTTGTTTTTGGGGGTGATGTACCATGCAGTCCGTTCTTAGCATGTTTCTGGGGGGGGGAATTTTTCATTTATTCCGTTGGATTCCATATTGTTAGATTTATATCCTATCCCTCAGCCTCAAATGATTGAAATCGAAGTCTTTCTTCCTTTTTAATTCTGCAATCACATCATGTAAGGCAGTTTAGGTTGAGAGAGAGAGAGAGTGACTGGCTAAAAGTCACCCAATGATGATCTGTGTCTGAAGCCAAGATTAAACCTAGGTTTCTCCAGGGTTAAGTTAAAGTCAGTGGGGAATTCACTTAACAACTCCAGTGAGCCACTTGTCAAATGTGGCACGAAAAGCCATAACTCGCTTAACAAACGTCTCACTTAGCAACGTAAATTTGGGGCTCAGTTGTGGTCGTAGGTTGAGGACTGCCTGTACATGGAGAAGTTTCCCTTAGTAATATTTTTAGAAGTCATTTGCCATTGCCTTCTTCCTAGGGCTAAGGGGTAGTGGCTGGCCCAAAGTCAACTGGTGAAGTTCCATACAGGATTGGAACTCGTGAGCAGCCAGCATGCTGTTTGGAGTCTTTAACTACTAGTACATTTATTTACTTACTACAGGTAGTGCTCGACTTACAATGGCTCACTTAGTGACCGGGGCTGGGAAAAAAAAGCAACTCACAACCATTTTTCCCACACTTACGACCGTTGTGGCCTCCCTGTGGTTGCACGATTTACATTCAGACGCTCGACAACTGATTCACATTAAGACAGTCGCAGTGTCCCAAAAGTGATCCCCTTTTGCTACTTTCTGGCCAGCCAAGTCAATTGGGGGGGGACCCAGATTCACTTAACGACTGGGTGACTCGCTGAACCACCGCAGTGAGTCCCTGGACAAACGCAGCGAGAAAAGTTGTAAGACGGGGGCCAAGCTCACTTAACCCATTTCTCACTTTGCAACGTAACCGTGGGGCGCAGTTGTAGTCATAAGTGGAGGATTCCGTGTATTGACAGAATGAGACACCGAGGACCATCAAGCAAAGGAACAGAAGTTGTGGGAGCTTCATCCCTGGAAGTTTTCAAGGAGAGAGGAGACTGCCATCAGTCCGAAATGGCATAGGGGACTCCTGCTTGGGCTGGGGAAGCGGGGTTGGACTAGATGACCTCTAAGATCCCTTCCAACTCTTTTTAATCTGAATACTGTTGCACCGGAGAGTCATTCTTAAGGGCATTTGTGCTTCGACATCGCCAGACAAGAGCAGGATCCCCCGCGAGCCTCAGAATGAAATGCCACGGGCGCTTCACCGCGGGGGGGGTTAGATTGGATGAAAATCCTTATTTTTATTTATTTTCATTTCATTTCATTCGACTCTTTAAAGGCGCCTAACCCCCCCTCAGGGCTGGGCTGGGCTGGGCTTCTGACGGAGCGCCCCTTCGGCAGGGAAACTCACCCTGATTCACATCTGCCAAGATCTCATTTCTGGAAAAACGCAGACAGGGAGCGAAGTCGGCAGGGCGGCACGGCTGCCCAAATGAAGCCAATGAGATTCCGAAATTAAGCTTGTCATTTCTTATTTCTTGCGTGATCCCAGCTTTCCTTCTCCAGGCAAGTCCTTGGGGCGGGTCTCTCGAAGAGAAAGTGGCAAGAGTTGTAGGTTCGATTTTTGAAATCTCTTTTTCAGGCGAGCTGACTGTTTCCGAGCTGCCCTCCCTCATTGGGGGCTAGAATCCTGAGAAAATTCAGGCAGTCCTCGACTTAACGACGGTTCGTTTAGCGACCGAAGTTACAACGGCACTGGAAAAAGCGACTTAGCAACCGTTTTTTCCACACTTCCACACGGGGATTCGTTGCCACATCCCCGTCACCAAACTGACTCGGCAACTGACTCGTACTGGCGACAGTTGCAGTGTCCCCGAGGAAGCCAGATTCACTTAACAAGCGTTTGCCAACTTGACCAATGCAGGGATTCACTTAACAACCGAGGCGAGAAAAGTGGTAAAGCGGGGCGAAATTCACTTAACAAACGTTTCACTTAGCAATGTTGGGCTCAGTTGTGGCTGTAAATCGAGGACTACTTGTACTCTGACAGATTCAAAGATTAGCATCTCTCTCTTCTCTCTTCCTCTCTCTTTCTCTGTCTCTCTCTCTCTCTTTTTCTCTGTGTCTGTCTCTCTCTCTGTGTCTCTCTCTTTCTTTTTCTTTCTCTGTCTCTGTGTTTCTTCCTCCGTCTCTCTCTCTCTTTCTCTGTCTGTCTCTTTCTCTCTCCGTGTCTCTTTCTCTCTCTGTCTTTTTCTCTCTGTGTCTCTTTCTCTCTCTCTGTCTCTTTCTCTCTGTGTCTCTGTCTCTTTCTCCGTCTCTCTCTTTCTGTGTCTCTCTGTCTCTTTGTCCCTGTCTCTTTGTCTCTTTCTCTGTCTCTCTCTCTTTCTCTCTCTTTCTATGTCTCTTTCTCTCTTTCTCTGTGTCTCTTTCTCTGTCTCTCTGTTTCTGTCTCTGTGTCTTACTCTCTCCCTCCCTCTCTCTCTGTGTCCATATGTAGCTATGCGCCAAAGGAAGATTATCGAGGTTTCAAAACCGCCACGCATGGGGTTAATTTTTCCCCTCTGTTCTGCCTGACCATTTTTGCCTCGTCCCCTTTCGTAGCACTTTGACCCACCCTCCTTTCCCCCTCCTCCCCGTGGGGCGTTAGCCGACTGAATTCGCAATCGTAAAAAAAACAACAACCCCCAAAACCAAAAAACAACCCAGCCTCGGCTGGGGAAAAAACGAGCACGAATTGCTCTTTGATCCCAGCAGTTTAAAAAAGTTTAGATAAAAGAAAAAAGAAAAAAAGATCCGAGCAGTTTAGCGACGTGGTTCGACCACTTTTAATTTCCTTCTCTGCTCCGGGGGCTTTGGGCTCACGGCTGGGCCGACCTCCCAAAAAAGAGGCTGGACTCAAGGGCCCCCATCGTTCTGCGCCAGCCAGGTGTGGAGGTGAGACCTTCCAGCTGTGATGAGGGATGAAGGGAGGCGCCTCTTTGGCACCCAGGGCTCTCTTCTCTAGTCCGACCTGAAAATCCCCCAGGCCTTGCCAGCTCTTCCCACTTTTCTGGAGCCTTTTCTGGTCCCTCCACGGGGCCACAATTCCACTCCCACAGTTGGGCAGGACAGGTCCCTGCGCCCCAAAAGCTTTCCTGCGAGAAAAGGTGATGAGGAAGGGAAGGAGAGGAGGAAAATGGAGGCAGGATGGGTGACGACTGTAGTTAGTTAGAATAACTGGAGTCCTGCTGCACTTTACAAATAAGTGCATTTGTGACCACACTAGATGGATGGAGTATCAGCTGGAGCAAGTGTGCTTTCCTTCCTCCCTCCCTTTTTCCTTCTCTCATCCTCCTTTCCTTCCTCCCTCCCTCCCTCCCTCCCTCCCTTCCTCCTTCCCTCCCTCCCTCCCTTCCTTTTTCCTTCCTTCCTTTTTCCTTCTCTCATCCTTCTTTCCTTCCGTCCTCTTTTTCCTTTCCTTCTTTTTTCCTTCTACCTCCCTCCTTCTTTCCTTTCCTTCCTTTTTCCTTCTCTCATCCTTCTGCTTCCTCCCTCTTTTTCCCTTATCCTTCCTTCCTTTTTCCTTCTACCTTCCTTTTTCTTTCTCTCATCCTTCTGTTTCCTCCCTCTTTTTCCCTTATCCATTCTTTCTTCCTTCCTTTTTCCTTCTATCTTCCTTTTTCCTTCTCTCATCCTTCTGTTTCGTACCTCTTTTCCCTTAACCTTCCTTCCTTCCTTTTTCCTTCTACCTTCCTTTTTCCTTCCTCCCTTCCTTTCCTTTCCTTCCTTTTTCCTTATCTCATCCTTGTTTCCTTCCTTCCTTCCTTCCTCTCATCTTCCTTCATTCCCCCCTTTCCTTTCTTCCTTCTTCCCTTTCCTTCCTTCCTCCCTCCCTTCCTTTTTCCTTCTTCCTTCCCCTCTTTCTCCTTTCCTTTCTTTCCTTCCCCTCCTCCTCCTCCTCCTCCTCCTTTCTCTCTCTCTCTCTCTCTCTCTCTCACACACACATACACAACATGGGCAGAGAGACCCCAAGACACCCGATCGCTCTGTGAGAAATATTAAACCTTGAGGTCGGAGAAGGGAGACACGGAAAATCTCGGCTGTTTATTACTTTCTCATCCAGGGACACAAGAGATGCTATCATCTCAGAATGAAAGCTTGGCGGATTTAGTAAGTTACAGACCATGAAAGCTTTTGCCAGAACGAATGACTCGGGGTGTTAAACGATGATTGCTCTCGCTGGTGCAGACGTAGGGCCAACTGTTTGGAAAATCCATCACAGAGACTTGGCCTCCATTACGTTCCGGTCCTTTCTTGGCTCTTCAAACGAACCTCCTCGCTTGTAGAGCTCCTGATGCCAGCCTCAAAAAAAAAAACCCCACCATTCCTGGTGGTTTATTAAAAAGAAAAGATTTTCATTGCCCTGTTAAGGATCCCGACTGGATGGGTTTGGGATGTCCGAGGCAGCTGCTTACTCGAGGGTGCCTGTTAATCCTCTTCATCCACGACCTGGTGTAAAATTGACTCTGGTGGATCGGCTTTCAGGGCTGCGAAGGGGAGAATTTGAGAAATACAGCTTTGGAATATGGCCTTGAGTTCTCCGCAATGTTTATGGTCGGTAAGCAGAGCCCACTTGGAAATATGAGATAATTGGCAAGCAGAGATCTGGGCTGAGGTTTAAAGGGTGCCTTTTGATCTTCATCGGCGGGAAAAAAGGAAGGTTCTTGCATTTAGGCGAGAAAAACCAAACTCACAGGTACAACATAGGTGGTCCCTGGCTCAATAGTAGTAACTCAGAGGGATTTTGGAGTCCTAGTAGACAATCACTTAAATAGGAGCCAGCCATGTGCAGCAGCTGCCAAAAAGCCAACACAGTTCTAGGCTGCATTAACAGGGATAGAATCAAGATCACGTGAAGTGTTGATGCCACTTTATCATGCCTTGGTAAGGCCACAGTTGGACTTCTGCATCCAGTTTTGGTCGCCACGATATAAAAAAAGATGTTGAGAATCTAGAAAGAGTGCAGAGAAGAGCAACCAAGAGGATTAGAAGCTAAAACATGAAGAATGGTGGCAGGAATTGGCTATCTAGTCTAATGAAGAGAAGGACTTGGGGTGATATGATAGCTGCCTTCCAATATTTGAAGGGCTGCCACAGAGAAGAGGAGGTCAACTTATTCTCCAAAGCCCCTGAAGGCAGGACAAGAAACAATGGATGGAAACTAACCAAGGAGAGAAGCAACTTAGAACTAAGGAGAAACTTCCTAACAGTGAGGACAATTAACCAGTGGAACAGCTTTTGCCTCCAGAAGTCGTGGGTGCTCCTAAATATGAATATATAAATATAAATATACTAAATATGAGCCAGCAGGGTTTAGCAGATGCCAAAAAAGCCAATGGCAGTCCTAAATTGCATTAATAGAGGGATAGAATCAAGATCACAGGAAGTGTTAATGCCACTTTATAATGCCTTGGAAAGGCCACATGTGGAATCCTGCATCCAGTTTTGGTCGCCACAATATAAAAAAGATGTGGAGACTCTAGAAAGAGTGCAGAGAAGAGCAACAAAGAGGATTAGGGAACTGGAGGCTAAAATAAATGAAGAACGGTTGCAGGAACTCGGTATGTCTAGTTTAATGAAATGAAGGACTGGGGGAGACATGATAGCAGTCTTCCAATATCTCAGGGGCTGCCCCAAAGAAGAGGCAGTCAAGCTATTCTCCAAAGCCCCCGAGGGCAGGACAAGAAGCAATGGATGGAAACTAACCAAGGAGAGAAGCAACCTAGAACTAAGGAGAAATTTCCTGACAGTGAGAACAATTCATCAGTGGAACTGCTTGCCACCAGAAGTTGTGAATGCTCCAACACTGGAAGTTTTTAAGAAGAGGTTGGATAACCATTTGTCTGAAGTGGTTTAGGGTTTCCTGCCTGAGCAGGGGGTTGGACTAGAAGACCTCTGAAGTCCCTTCCGACTCTGCTATTCTGTTTGTTTTTTTCTCCTGCCAAAGACTGAGTTACGCCACCATTTCCAAAGCGTGGGAATAAATATTTTCTTGGCCAGGCTCTCCCATAATTGTTGAAGCAAGCAGGAGTTGTTGACAAGGGCCCTGCCCTACCTCAGGATTCTGGCTTCCAGTCGTAAGGAAAATGAAACACTCTTGGCCTGACTAGCAAGAATTGGCTTTTGGGTGTCTGTCTGCACTCTTCCCGTGGTCAGCTAGGGTGAGTTTGGGAAGCCCTGGCCTTCCAGCTGTTGTACCCCAGAAGCTGGGCCAAGGGGAGGGTTACTGTGGCTAGAGCAACATCTGGAGGTCCATTAGATTCTCCATCCTTCACCTCCGACTTGGCGTGATAATAATGGGGATGTTATGCATTCAGTCGTGTCCGATGGTGATTCTATGGGCCATGAATAGAATAGAATAGAATAGAATGTAGAATAGAATAGAATAGAATAGAATAGAATGTAGAATAGAATAGAATAGAATAGAATAGAATAGAATAGAATAGAATATCTTTATTGGCCAAGTGTGATTGGACACACAAGGAATTTGTCTTGGTGCATACGCTCTCAGTGTACATAAAAGAGAAGATACGTTCGTCAAGAATCATAAGGTACAACACTTAATGATAGTCATAGGGAACAAATAAGCAATCAAATCATACTAGGAAACAGTCAATATAAATCATAAGGATACCAGCAACAAGGTTACAGTCATACAGTCATAAGTGGGAGGAGATGGGTGATGGGAACGATGAGAAGATTAATAGTAATGCGGACTTAGTAAATAGTTTGACAGTGTTGTGGGAATTATTTGCTTAGCAGAGTGATGGCATTCAGGAAAAAACTGTCCTTGTGTCTAGTTGTTCTGATGTGCAGGGCTCTATAACGTCGTTTTGAGGGCAGGTGTTGAAACAGTTGAAGTCCAGGATGCGAGGGGTCTGTAAAGATTTTCGGATAATACAATCCTTGGTTGTAGAAACGGAGCCCTAGAAACAAAATCATGTGAAGTATTAGTACAGCTTTATAAACACTTAGTAAGGCCACACCTGGACTACTGCATCCATTTTTGGCCACCACATTACAAAAAAGGATGTGGAGACTTTGGAAAAAGTGCAGAAAAGAGCAACTAAGATGATTAGAGGCCTGGAGAATAAAATATGTGAAGAACGGTTGCAGGATTTGGGTTTGGCCAGTCGAGAGAAAAGAAGGACTAGGGGGGACATGATGGCAGTATTCCAGTATTTGAGGGACTGCCCCAAAGAGGAGGGGGTCAATTTATTTTCCAAAACACCCAAAGGCAGGAGAAGAAGCAACAGATGGAAACTAATCAAGGAGAGAAGCAACCTGGAATTGAGAAACTTCCTAACCGTGAGGACAATTAACCAGTGGAACAACTTGCCTCTAGAAATTGTGGGTGCTCCAATACTGGAGGTTTTCAAGAAGAGACTGGACTGTCTGAAATGGCATTGGATCTCCTACATGTGCAGGGGGTTGGACTAGAAGACCTCCAAGGTCCCTTCCAGCTCTATTCTGATTCTAATCTTGCATTACAGACAGTCCTCAACTTTCAACCGTTCTTGAAGTGACTGTTCGAAGTTACAACTGAACTGAAAAAAAGTGACTTATGTCTAGACACCAGTCTGTGTGTCTAGCTGTTTTGGCATGCAATGACCTATAGCAGCATCCAGAGAGTGGGTTAGTTTGGGTATTTGCAACCAGGTTTTGCTGTTCTCAGATACCATTGTGTGGTGAGGCTTTGGGGACAGACATTGGACCCCCAAATATTCAGTTATGGGTGCTGGAGAAAAAGAACATCAGTGCAAAAATAGTCTTCCTTCCTTCCTTCCTTCCCTCCCTCCTCCATGTTTCTTTTTCTTTTCTTCATTCTCCCTATTTCCTTTCTTTCTCTCCTTCCCTTTCTTCTTCTTCTTCTTCTTCTTCTTCTTCTCTCTCTCTCTCTCTCTCTCTCTGGCACTAGGATGCTACTTCTGTAGGATTTGGGGGAGATCTGGGAAGGTCTAGACTCATCCGGTTGGAAAGGACCTTAGAGGTCTTCTAGTCCAACCCCGCCGACTATGGCTGAGCCCTTGTTGAACGTCCTTCAAAAGAACTTGAGAATGCGGACTGTGGTTTCATCTCTTGGGTCCTGATGGCATTTCTCTCTCTCTCTCTCTCCCTCCCATCCCCAAAGGTTCACGCCTGGGAGATCTCCGACCACTTGCTACAGATCCAGCAGGATGTGGAGTCCTGTTACTTCGCAGCCCAAACCATGAAGATGAAAATCCAGACCTCGTTCTATGAGCTCCCCACCGATTCCCACGTCTCCCTCCGCGACTCCCTGCTTTCCCACATCCAGAACTTAAAAGACATGTCTCCCGTCATCGTCACCCAGGTGAGAGCATCTGGTGGGCACACTTAGCTCTGGCAGCAGCTTGGAGATCCAGCAAACCTCCTTCTTCTGCCTTGCTTGGCGGGCTTCCGTGGGTC
Source organism: Pantherophis guttatus (assembly GCF_029531705.1). The sequence goes on along the minus strand of NW_026843855.1, from coordinate 5,755,929 downwards.
ACTCTGAAATCTGGGCTGGACAGGACGGCAGTGATTTTTTTTCTTTTTTAATTTGATTTATATGCCGCCCTTCTCCGGAGACTCAGGACGGCTTACAGTGCGTTAAGCAATAGCCTTCATACTTTTGTATATTTTTTTATACAAAGTCAGCTTATTGCCCCCACAAACTGGGTCCTCATTTAACCTACCTTAGAAAGGATGGAAGGCTGAGTCAACCTTGAGCCTTGGAGAGATTCGAACCAGCAGTAATTGCAGGCAGCTGTGTTAATAACAGGGTGCTTAGACCACTGTACTATCAAGGCTCTTGGTGATTGGTCTTGCCCAGCAAGAATAGGCGTATACTATACAAGAATATGCATATAACTATAACAAACTCAATTTCATTGAGAGTCACATCAAGGCTGACCTGGGGTGGGGGGCGTGGCCAACTGGGTGGGTGTGGTCATCTTGACGCCACTCCCCAAACTGCTGGCATGTTTCCTCTTCGCATTGGGTAGACCAAGATGTCTCTGCGGACCAGATCCGACCACATCACAGGCTGGATCTGGCCCACAGACCTTCAGTTTGATACTCCTGTACTATAAGAATATGCGTATACTATAGTACAGAGTAGGGTCACGGCGGCTCAGTGGCTAAGATGCTGAGCTTGTCGATCGGAAGGTCGGCAGTTCAGCTGTTCGAATCCCGAGTGCCGCATAACGGGGTGAGCTCCCATTACTTGTCCCAGCTTCTGCCAACCTAGCAGTTCGAAAGCACGTAAAAAAAAATGCAAGTAGAAAAATAGGGACCACCTTTGGTGGGAAGGGAACAGCGTTCTGTGCGCCTTTAGACATTGAGTCATGCCGGCCACATGACCACAGAGATGTCTTCGGACAGCGCTGACTCTTCGGCTTTGAAACGGAGGTGAGCACCGCCCCCTAGAGTCAGGAACAACTAGCACATATGTGCAAGGGGAACCTTTAGCTTTACCTTAATAGTACAGAGTTCTAGAACGGTTGCAGGATTTGGGTTTGGCCAGTCTAGAGAAAAGAAGGACTAGGGGGGGCACGATAGCAGTGTTCCGATATTTGAGGGGTTGCCACAGAGAAGAGGGAATCAAGCTATTCTCCGAAGCCCCTGAAGGCAGGACAAGAAGGAACGGGTGGAAACTAATCACGGAGAGAAGCAACCTGGAATTAAGGAGAAACTTCCTAACAGTGAGGACAATTAACCAGTGGAACATCTGGCCACCAGAAGTTGTGGGTCCAGTTTCTTTAAGAAGAGACTGGGCAGTCACTTGTCTGAAATCGTATAGGGTCCCCTGGTATTGGGGGTTGGACTAGAAGACCTCCAAGTTCCCTTCCAGCTCTATTCTGATTAAAGAATCTGATTCTGGGGATCTGCTCTGCACGGGATCCTCTTATCCTATGGTAGCATCCCGTGGTGGCATAGAGGTTAGAGGGCAGCATTGCAGGCCAACTCTGCCCACAGCCAGGTGTTCGATCCTAACCGTCTCAAGGTTGACTCAGCCTTCGGTCCTTCCGAGGTGGGTCAAATGAGGACCCAGATGGTTGGAGGCAAGAGGCTGACTCTGTAAACCGCTTAGAGAGGGCTGTGAAGCGGTATATAAGTCTAAGAGCTAGTGCTAAGTGGGAGGGAGGGAGGAAAGGAAAAGGAAGGAAGGAAGGAAGGAAGGAAGGAAGGAAGGAAGGAAGGAAGGAAGGAGGGATAGATCCTGGTGGCGCAGTGATTAGAATGCAGTAATGCAGACTGAATACACTGCCCACAGCCTGGAGTTCGATCCTGAGTGGCTCAAGGTTGACTCAGCCTTCCGTCCTTCCGAGGTTGGTCAAATGAGGACTCGGATAGTTTGGGGCAAGAGGCTGACCCTGTAAAGTGGTATATACCGTATTTTTCGGACTATAAGACGCACTCCCCCCACCTCAAAAGTGGATGGAAATGTCTGCACGTCTTACACAGCGAATATTGCAGGAGGGGGGTTAGTGCAGCGCCAATCAGCCGTTCTAGGCAGCGGGGATTGCCGCCGCCTATCGGTGCCGCCGCCCGTTCGCTAATACGTGTCTTATAGTCCGAAAAACACAGTAAATCTTAAGTGCTACTGCTCTCTGTGATCTTACCTCTGATCTCCGGCCCTCTCTTTCTCTCCCGCTCTCCCTACGCAGCTGGCGTTAGCCATAGCAGACCTGGCCTTGCAGATGGCTTCCTGGAAAGGCTGCGTGCACACCTTGGTTGAAAAGTAAGTCTCCCCCCTTTTTCCGATCGGGTCTGAAAGCAGCCGATCAAAACCCCAGGTTGCCTCCGTGTCTCGCAGGAGCGAGCCTAGTACAATCTGTGGGGGGCGGGGGGGGGCGGAGGGGGGGCAGGTGGCTTCTGGAGGGATGGTTTCCAAGCACACCGGGTGGACCAAACGTAGAAGTTTAGAAGAACTGCAGCCTCCCTGCTCCGCTCCTGATTTGACAGCGTTGGGTTTGTTTTCAACGGCACAGGTAGTCCCCCCACCGTACGACTGTAATGGAAGTCTGCCCATTACAGTCGTTGGTTGCGAGGGTAATACAGGTGGTTCTTGACTTAGAACCGTTCGTTTATTTATTTTGTCAATGCTTATGTGGCGTGTGTTGGAGGTGGGTGACCCTTTGAGAACTGCATGCACCGAAATTTTGTTTTAATGTATACCGATTAGCATGCGCTCAGAGTGACGATAAAGTTGATTTCTATTCTATTCTATTCTATTCTATTCTATTCTATTCTATTCTATTTCTATTCTATTCTACTCTACTCTCTCTATTCTATTACTCTACTTTATTCTACTATTCTACTCTATTCTACTACTCTACTATTCTACTCTACTTCTACTACTCTACTAGAATAGAGTAGAAGAGTAGTAGAATAGAGTATTCTACTCTCTTCTACTACTCTACTCTACTTTATTCTACTACCCTATTCTATTCTATGCTCTACTCTATTCTACTTTATTCTACTACTCTACTTTAGTCTATTCTACTCTATTCTACTATTCTATTCTACTATTCTACTCTATTCTACTATACTCTATTCTACTACTCTTCTCTATTCTATTCTACTCTATTCTTTTACTCTAGTCTACTACTTTATTCTACTCTATTCTACTATTCTACTCTCTACTCTACTTTATTCTACTATTCTATTCTACTACTCTACTCTACTTTATTCTATTCTTCTCTATTCTACTCTCTACTCTACTTTATTCTACTACTCTATTCTACTACTACTCTATTCTACTCTACTCTACTCCATTCTACTATTCTATTCTACTACTCTACTCTACTTTATTCTACTACTCTACTGTATTCTATTCTTCTATTCTACTCTATTCTACTACTCTACTTTATTCTACTACTCTACTGTATTCTATTCTACTCTACCCTACCCTACTCTATTCCTATCTTTATCCTTATCCTTATTTTATTTTTATTTATTTACTTATTTTGTCGTGCTTATGTAGCATGTATTGGAGGCGGGTGACCCTTTGAGAGCCGCATGCAACAAAATTTCATTTTAATGTATGCCGATTAGCCTACACTCAAAGCGGCAATAAAGTTATTCTAAGTCTAAATTCTAATTTGGGGGGCCCCCAGGTACAATAACGACGTGACATCCCTGCCCTTCCTGCTGGAGATCCTGACGGTGCTCCCCGAGGAAGTTCACAGCCGGTCTTGCGGATCGGGGCCAACCGACGCACCGAGATCATCGAAGACCTGGCCTACTACTCCAGCACGGTGGTCTCCCTCCTGGTGAGTTTGGATTTGGAACGGTACAGCTCAGCTCAACTGTAGCTTCTTGCAGAGAGAGAGAGACATGGAGAAGCCTGGAAGTTGGGAAGATTTGAACCCGGGGTTCCTTGTCAGCCATAAAATCAAGAGGGCGGCTTGGTGCAGCTGAACCCCACTGATCTGAGCATAAGATGGGATTAATAAAGGAGAATATTTATAGCTTGGGGTGGCAATGTGGGGTCCTTGGTGGACTCCGAGGTCGATGGTTTTCTTGCAGACGTTTCTTGACTCAAGTAGGTAACATCATCAGTGCTAGAAAGAAGGAAGGAAGGAAGGGGAGGAGGAGGAGGAGGAGGACTATGGGGTCCTTGGTGTTCTCCGAACTTGGTGGTTTTCTTGCAGACGTTTCTTGATCCAACTAGGTAACATCATCAGTCTAGAAGGAAGGAAGGAAGAAGGAAGGAAGAAGGAAGGAAGGAAGAAGGAAGGAAGGAAGGAAGGGGAGGAGGAGAACTGTGGGGTCCTTGGTGGATTCTAAGTTCGATGGTTTTCTTGCAGACGTTTCTTGACCCAACTAGGTAACATCATCAGTGCTGGAAGGGAGGGGCGGTTTGTGGAGAGGAGGAGGAGGAGGAGGGAAAGAGGAAATAGAAGAAGGAATGAAAGGGAGGAAGATGAAGGAAGAGGAGGACTGAGGGGTCCTGGGTGCTCTCTGAGTTTGGTTTCCTTGCAGACATTTCGTGACCCACCTAGGTAACATCATCAGTGCTAGAAGGGAGGGGGGATTTGTAGAGTGGAAGAAGAGGACGACTGTGTCTTTTTGGTGGCCTCCGAGCTTGGTGGTTTTCTTGCAGACGTTTCTTGACCCAGCTAGGGAACATCATCTATCCTTAGAAGCCTTCTCACACAAGCCTTGAAGCTTGAGAAACATCGCCTGGGTGGGTGGGCCGGTCCCTGTGCCCTATTGTGGCCCTTCCTTGAGGGAAACCTGAACCCGGTCCTCTTGTTCCTCTCCCAGATGACCTGCGTGGAGAAAGCCGGGAGCGACGAGAAGATGCTCATCAAGATCTTCCGGTGCCTGGGAAGCTGGTTCAACCTGGGCGTCCTGGACAGCACCTTCATGGCCAACAGCAAGTTGCTCTCCCTGCTTTTTGAGGTTCTGGTGCGTGTCCTGGGGGTCCCCCCTTCACAAGCCTTGGAGGGGCAGCTGGGCACTCAAGTGCCGAGGAGGAAGACGCCGTGCAGGTGTCGGAACTTGGGGGTGGGAGCAAAACCCTGGTAGGACCCCGAACATCTCCCCCTTTATGTCAAGCATACGGTTAGGAAGAAGATCAAGACGCCATATTAAACACAACCCTGATAAACGGGGGCCTTAAGGACAGGTAATCCTCCACTTAACGACTGCTCAGAATTACGACGGAGCTACCTTGGGGGGGCTAGTCAAAAACCTGCATTCAAAGTCCTGACGGTTTCCCTTTCCCTCTTGATCACCTGACCGAACTTCGGGCCACCCGTCCCGCATTTACGGACCATTTGAAGTGTCCTGGGGGAGGGACAGGTGTCACACGACCACGTTTCCCGAGACAGATTTTCTGGCAAAACCTTCCCTGCATTGCTTAAACTGCTGTCATTAAATTTGTCAGAAAGCCGGGTCAAGTCATAACTTAAGGACAGCGATTGGGGCATTATGCTCCGTTATGGTCGTAAACCGAGGACAACTCACAAGCACCTTCGTTTTTCAAAACTTGTGTGATCCGATTTCCCTCCCATCCTCCCTTTTTCTTTTTTTTCCCTTTCTTGAAATGGCAGGTCGTCCTCCGCTTACGGCCGCAAATTGAGCCCCCCCCCAAAAAATGTATTGTCGTTGAGCGAGAAATGTGTTCAGCGAGTTTTGCCCCGTTTTACGACTTTCCTCGCCGCGTTTGTTAAGCCAACGGCTGCGGGTTGTTAAATGAGCCACGTGGTTGTGGAGTGAATCTGGTTTCCTCGTTGACTTTGCTTGTCAGAAGGTTGCAAAAAAGGGGGTCGTGTGACCCCCCGGGGATACGGCCACCGTCGTAAACGCGAGTCAGCTGTCGAGCATCCGAATGTAAATCACGCAACCGTGCTACGACGGTCCTAAGTGTGAAAAACGGTCGTCGGTCATTTTTTTCCGGTGATGATGTAACTTCGAACAGTCCCTAAAAGAACTGTTGTAAGTCGAGGACTACCTGTACGCCGGCTAATGAGACTTGGTGGAAATGTAGCCTGCTTGGTTATGAGGAGTACAGGCGGTGCTCGACTTACGACTGTTCGCAATTATGACAGCTCTACAACAACGTTCCCCATTATGTCAGGAGACAGGTAGAAGATCAAAGGACTCCCATATTTAACATAACCCCGATAGAAGCGGCCAGGGTGGATTGGATTTAAATCAAGTTGATTTAAATCACAATTGAAATCATGCTTTAAATCACTAGTAAAAAGGCTTGATTTAAATCAACTCGATTTAAATCATAATTGTTAAAGAGCAGCTGTCATCTCTGCTCCTCCTTTGACCCACCGTTGACTCACCGATAGTCCCAGTGTTGCAGAATATTCAGCCTCGTGCTACATAACTAAGCTCCATGTCATGCTGAATAAACTAAATTATTTATGTATCCTAAATAGAAAACTATCTTACGATAGATTTTTACCCCAAAAGTTTTTTATTAAAATAAATTCGATAAAAATAAAAAAAAATCCGATTTAAATCAAAAAAATCCGATTTAAATCAAAAAAACCTGATTTTTTTGATTTTTTTAAAAAAAATCATTGATTTTTATCCACCCTGGAAGCGACGTAGGTACAGAAAGTTCTCGACTTACAACTGACCTATCGGTGCTAGTTAGGACCTGAATTCAAAGTTCTGATGCCCCCCCCCATGTGATCACTTGACCACGTGATTAGATACAGGTGTGTGACCCTCCCTGTCCATCCAATGTGGCAGGGAAGTGTGAATAACCACAGTTAATCAGGTAATACTCGGGCGTGGGAAAAGGAGGCTGAACGTTAACGGAGTTCCGTCTGGGAGGATTAAGCAAGATCTCCGGGTGGCCTCTTTTCCAGCAACAGGACAAGACGTCGTCCAACCTGCACGAAGCCGCATCGGACTGCATCTGCTCCGCCCTCTACGCCATCGAGAACGTGGAGACCAACCTGCCCCTCGCCCTGCAGCTCTTCCAGGGCGTCCTGACACTGGAGACGGCGTACCACATGGCCGTGGCCCGCGAGGACTTGGACAAGTGAGTACCTGGAGCATCCTTCCCCTGGTCCCTGTTGCTGGGAGGAGTTTGAGAGCAAGGTGTTCCAGCCAGGTGGCAGCCAGACGTGCGGCTGTGTTGAATTTCCATTCTCAGTTCAAGGAGATGTTCCCAAGAGGAACTAAGTTAGAAACTGGGAGACGAGGAGTTCTAGTCCTTTCTTAGGCATTAAAACCAACTGGGTGACTTTGGGCCAATCACCATGAGATGGGGAGTTCTAGTCCTCCCTTAGGTATGCGTGAAAGCCGGCTGAATCACTTTGAGCCAATCACCAGGAGACGGGAGTTCTAGTCCCGCCTTAGGCATGAAAGCCAGCTGGGTGACTTTGGGCCAATCACAGGAGACAGTGAGTTCTAGTCCTGCCTTAAGCATGAAAGCTGGCTGGGTGACTTTGGGCCAATCACCAGGAGACAGTGAGTTCTAGTCTGCCTTAAGCATGAAAGCTGGCTGGGTGACTTTGGGCCAATCACCAGGAGACGGGGAGTTCTAGTCCCTTCTTAGGCATGAAAGCCGGCTGGGTGACTTTGGGCCAATCACCAGGAGACTGGGAGTTCTAGTCCTGCCTTAGGTACGCTTGAAAGCCGGCTGAATCACTTTGAGCCAATCACCAGGAGACGGGAGTTCTAGTCCCGCCTTAGGCAAGAAAGCCGGCTGGGTGACTTTGGGCCAATCACCAGGAGGCGGTGAGTTCTAGTCCCAGGTGTGAAAGCCAGCTGGCTGATTTGTTAAGTGAATCTGGGTTGCCATCATTCGGCAGAAGGTCTCAAAAGGGGATCTCACATGATCCCCGGGACACCTCAAGTGTCATAAATACGAAGCACTTGCCTTGCCTCTGAATTACGATCACATGATTCTGAGGAATGCTCCCAAGGTCATAACTCACGTTCTTCTTCAGTGCCGTCGTAACTCAGAACGGTCCCTGAGTGAACTGTAGTAAGTTGAGCCCTACCTGTAGTCCCCACAAAAGAAACATCCATGCATACAAAGCTGGAATCGGGAGAAATTATTAAACGGCACTGAGAAAAGTGACTCACGACCGGTTGTCCCGCTTAACAACCGTCGTAGCATTCCCACTGCGGTCCCGTGATCAAAATTTGGACGCCTGGCGACCGTCATATATTTATGACCGTTTTCAGCATCTGGCCATCGAGCGATCACCCCGTCCAGCTTCGGACAAAGCCAAAGTCGGCGAAGAAGCCGAATTCGCTTAACGACCACACGATCCACTTAAGAACCGCAGTGTTTCGCTTAACCACCGTGGGCATCAAACCAGGCAGGGCTCCCTTAAAAACCTTCATTGCCTCGCTTCGCCGTGAATGGGAAATTCGGCCCCCGCTCGTCGTAAGCCGAGGACGGTCCTGTATTCCTGCAAGAAATTGCATTGCTTGGTCTGCCTGAGTTTTTATCCCCGCTGAGATTGTTGCTGTCGGTTTTTTTTGTGTAGAGTCCTCAATTACTGTCGGATCTTCACCGAACTCTGCGAGACCTTCCTGGACAAAATCGTTTGCACCCCGGGCCAAGGTTTGGGGGACCTGCGGACTATAGAGCTGCTCCTGATCTGTGCGGGACACCCCCAGTACGAGGTAGGAAGCCCCAGCCTCAACCTTCCACTTCCTTGGTAGAACCTGCGACCGTCTTGGACATTTTGGGGTGCTCAGGAGTGTGTTGGGGTGGGGTGGGGAGAGGCTGCTGCCTTCTGCTGGAAGAGAGGGGAAAAATTAAACGGAGCCCCCTATCACTGGATAGCAAAATGAAATTCTTTTTTTTTTTTTAATTGAAAAGTTTTATAGGAAATACAAACATTTTCTGTCTAATAAAATGAAATTCTTTTTTTTTTAATTGAAAAGTTTTATAGGAAATACAAACATTTTCTCCCCCCCCCCACCCTTTCCCCCTCCCCCCCACCCCCCTCCCTAGACTTCCCAGAACAGGCACAGGGTATAACATTCACAAACATAAAGCTAAAATACGCTAACAAATTATTACATTCATATTCTCCCTAAATCTTTTAACTCCTTATAACTCAAAAAACTATAAACATAACCTACTTAAAAATTATTTCATTCATAAGCTATATGTATCTTCTTGTTCGGATACTTTTTTTGTATACAGTCAATCCATCTTCTCCATTCCGATATATATCTTTCATTTGAATGGTCTTTAAGGTAAAATGAAATTCAATGAAGAGAAAAGTCAAGTCCTACACTTAGGCAAACCCCCCCCCCAAAGTACTCTTATAAACTGGGGGAAACCAGGCTTAATAGCAGTGATTGGGAGGGGGATCTCGGGGTCTTAGTGGACAACCAGTTAAGTATGAGCCAGCCGTGTGCCAAAAAAGCCAACACAATCCTAAATTGCATTAAGAGAGGGATACAATCAAGATCAAGGAAGGGACTAACACCGCTCTGTAAAGCCTTAGTAAGGCCACACCTAGAATCCTGCATCCAGTTTTGGTCACCACACTATAAAAAGAGATGTTGAGACTCTAGAAAAAGTGCAGAGAAGAGCAACCAGGATGATTAGGGGACTGGAGGCTCAAACATACGACGAACGGTTGCAGGAACTGGGAATAGTTAGTCTAGTGAAGAGAAGGACCAGGGGAGACAGGAGAGCATCTTCCAATATTGGAGGGGCTGCCACAGAGAGGAGGAAGGGGGTCAAGCTATTTCCCAAGGCACCTTGAAGGCCAGACAAGGAAGAATGGATGGAAACTGAATAAGGAGAGATTCAACCTGGAAATAAGGAGGAATTTTCTGACAGTGAGAACCATCAACCCATGGAAGAGAAGTTGCCTTCAGAAGTTGTGGGAACTTCATCATAGGAAGCTTTCAAGAAGAGACTGGACTGCCATCTATCAGAAATGGTGTAGGGTCTCCTGCTTGGGTGGGGGGGGGTTGGACTAGATGACCTCCAAGGTCCCTTCCGACTCTGTTAATCTGTAATCCCTCCCCCTCCTCGCGACTCCCAGGTGGTCGAGATATCCTTCAACTTCTGGTACCGGCTGGGGGAGCACCTGTACAAGACGGACGACGCCATCATTCACAGCATCTTCAAGGCCTACATTCAGCGGCTTCTTCACGCCCTCGCCCGCCACTGCCAGCTGGACCCCGACCACGTAAGCCCCCTCCCCTCCCCGCCCCCCCTGCCCCTCCCGGTTTGTCTCTCAGGCTGGCGGTCCCTAACCTGAATTCGAGGGCGAGAAGACGGGACGGTTCCATGCAGGGTGGATTTGATTTTTAAATCGAGTCGATTTAAATCACGATTTAAATCACTAGTAAAAGAGGCTCAGTTTAAACCGATTCGGTTTAAATCATCATTTTTAAAGAGCAACTCTCGTCTGTGTCCCACAGCAGCTCTTCCTCTGGCCCGCTGTTGACTCACCGAAGTCCCAATATTGCAGAATATACAGCCTCCCGCTGCAGAGCTAAACTCCATTTCTTGCTGAATAAACTAAATTATGAATGTATCTTAAATAAAAAACACTCTTTAGATAGATAGCCGCCCTGAGTCTTTGGAGAAAGGCGGCATATAAATTGAATTAATTAAATTGAATTGAACTAAATTTTTACTCCAAAAGCATTTTATTAAAATAAATTGGATAAACATAAAAATCCGATTTAAATTTCTTAAATTTAAATTTTTAATTTTTTTTTTAATTTTTGTTAAAAAATCATCGATTTTTATTGGTGGATTTATCGATTCTTGGTGGAAGCCAGATTCACTGAACGTGTTTCTCACTTAGCAACAGCAGTGATTCACTGAACAAATCTGGCACGAAAGGTCGTAAAATGGCGCAAAACTCGCTGAACAACTGTCTCGCTTAGCGACGGAAATGTTGTCTCGGTTGTGAAGCCGAAGACTGGCCACTAGTGTGGCGGCTATATGACCTCTGGCCTTCAACTCCCAGAATCCCTCAGCCCAGCCCTGCTCAGCGTTGGCTCTCTGAGTGACGTCCTTTTTCCCCCTCTCCTGCTCCCCAAATCCTAGGAAGGGATCCCCGAGGAAACGGATGATTTTGGGGAGTTCCGGATGCGAGTCTCGGATCTCGTCAAGGATTTGATCTTCCTGGTTGGCTCCGTGGAGTGCTTTGCCCAGGTGAGGGCCGGAAGGGAAAGGGACCAGGATGGGGTTAGCTCTTCCTTCCACCTAGAAAGCATGTTTGTATTTATTTCTATTCCACCTTTGTTACTATATACGTAACTCAAGGCAGCACACATACCTAATCCTCCTTCCTACTCCCTGTTTTTCCAAAACAACAACCCTGTGAGGTGGCTTGGACTGCTGACTGGCCCAAAGTCACCCAGCCGGCTTTCATGCCTAAGGTGGGACTAGAACTCCCTGTCTCCTGGTGATTGGTCCAGAATCACCCAGCCAGTTTTCATGCCCAAGGCAGAACTAGAATTCATTGTCTCCCTGTGACTGGCCCAAAGTCACCTACCAGGTTTTGGTGCCTAAGGTGGGAAACTGGTGTAGTAGTGTATGTATTTCTCCTTCTCCTTCTCCTTCTCCTTCCTCTTCTTCTTCCTCTCCTCCTTCTCCTTCTCCTCCTCCTCCTCCTCCTTCTTCTTCTTCTTCTTCTTCCTCCTCCTCCTCCTCCTCCTCCTCCTCTCCTTCTCCTTCTCTTCCTCCTCCTCCTCCTCCTCCTCCTTCTCCTCCTCCTCCTCCTTCTTCCTCTTCCTCTTCTTCTCCTTCTCTTCCTCCTTCTCTTCCTCCTTCTCCTCCTCCTCCTCCTCCTCCTCCTTCCTCTTCCTCTTCTTCTTCCTCTTCCTCTCCTTCTCCTCCTCCTCCTCCTTCTTCCTCTTCCTCTTCTTTTTCTTTTTCTTCTTCCTCTTCTCCTTCTTCTTCTTCTCCTCCTCCTCCTCCTCCTCTTCCTCCTCCTCCTCCTCCTCTTCCTCCTCCTCCTCCTCCTCTCCTTCTCCTTCTCTTCCTCCTCCTCCTCCTCCTCCTCCTCCTCCTCCTCCTTCTTCTTCTTCTTCTTCTTCTTCTTATTATTATTATTATTATTATTCCTCTGCCCCTCCTCCTTCTCCCTCGGTTTCTTTTTGCAGCTTTACGCCACTTTGAAAGAAGGCAACCCTCCCTGGGAGGTGACGGAAGCTGTCCTGTTCATCATGGCCTCAATAGCCAAGAGCGTTGACCAGTGAGTAGTGGGAGGGGGAGCCATGCCAGGGCCTGGCATGGGTGCTTGTATGGGCCTCCCAGGGAACAACGAATAACATAAATTGGATCCAGATTGTGACCTCCCACTCTCCCTGCCTCTCTTTTTTTCCCCTGACTTGAGGGGGCTTGGCTTCCTTTAACAGTAACAGAGTTGGAAGGGACCTTGGAGGTCATCTAGTCCAACCCCCCCCTCCCCAAGTTCTCGCAGGCGACCCTATTACTATTCCAGGCAAATGGCTCTCCAGTCCCTTCTTAAAAGCCTCTTTTAATGGGGAGGAGGCTGCCAGCTTGCCCCCTTTTTCAAATATTTTTTATCTATTTACTTACTTAACAAGTGTAACAACTTATTTACTTGCTGTCTTATTTTTCTACTTATTTATTCGTTTGTTCCCGCCTTCATTATTTTTTTATACATAACTCAAGGCGGCGGCGAACGTATCCAACCCACCTTCTCTCTTGTAAGTTATTAACGCTTGTAAATCGAGGCATCCAGGTGTCCGGGCACGATTTTTTTTACACCGTTTTTGGCGGCGTTCGTTATAAATGGAATCACGGTGGCCGCTAAGCGAATCCAGGGTTGTAAATATGAAAGTGCCAGAAATAAGACAAAAAAAACCCCACGACCCATCCCACTCAAGTGACCGCAGGACACTGCAACGAGTCGTAAAGGCGAGCTGCCAAGTGCCCGAAATGTGATCCCGCGTTCATGTTTCGTGACAGTTTATGATGGCCAAAAGTGCTTATCAGTCGGAAAGCGCCTTTTTCCGGAACCGTCCTAATTTCAAACCCTCGTTAAGCGGTCGTAAGCGGGGGTGGGCTTCAAAATTTTTAGCAAGGGGATCTCTTGCTCGTTTGCTGGGTGGGCGTGGGCGTGGTGGGCGTGACCTAATTGGCCTCCTGCACCACGGCAGAGGGTGGGCCGTTTTTGCCCTCCCTGGGCTCCGGAGTTCTTTCCTTGAGCCTCCTGGAGGGCGAAAACGGCCTCCCCAGGCTCCGGAGGCTCTCTGGAGGCTGGAAACGGTAGGCCCGTTTTTCACCCTCCTTGAGCTTCTGTGCGTGCCTTGCACTTACCTACATCCAAAACGGGCCACTTGGGGACTCGGGTGGGCAGGACCAGCCAGGAGTGAGATTTGAGGGTTCTCCGAACTGCACAGAATCTTAGCTAGAGGTTCTGCCGAACCCCTGTAAACCCCCAGCAGCCCATCCCTGGTCGTAAGTCGAGGACTACCTGCAGCCATCCCAAGTGGAGATGGTGGGGACAGAGGACGTCTCTACCGACAGACCTGGCCCCTAGAATCCAGATGGCTTCCTGCGGGTGGGAGAAAAGGGGGAGGGGAGATGCGGGTGCTTTATATGGCGGGGGTCCCCTAAAGTGTTGGAGAGCCCAGGGAAAAGCTGGGGGGGTACCTGTGGGTTCAGGTTGTGCTATTTTTGAGGGTTCAGAATTTACCTGCTTCCTCCCTTCCCCCCCCTACTGCAGAGAGAACAACCCCACCCTGGTGGAAGTACTGGACGGAGTGGTGCGCCTCCCCGAAGCCGTGCACACGGCGGTGCGCTACACCAGCATCGAGCTGGTGGGGGAGATGAGCGAAGTGGTGGACAGGAACCCCCATTTCCTGGGTGAGTGGAAGGGCCAGGCAAAGGGGGGGGGGCAGGCGAGTTGGCTGGGGAATTCTGGGAGTTGAAGTCCACACATCGTACAGCGGCCAAGGTTGAGAGACACTGTCTTAGTTGGTCGTGGGAGCCCTCTCCGTGAGAGCCTCCCTTTTCAGACTGGTCCAATCTGTGGATGGGTGGGTAGCAGGGAGGGAGGGATGGAATGGAAGAAAGGAAGGATGAATGGATGGAAGAATAGAAGGAAGAAAAGATTGATGGATGGAAGGATAAAGGGAAAAAATGGATGGATGGATGGAAGGAATAGAAGGAAGGACGAATGGATGGAAGAATAGAAGGAAGAGGATGGATGAAAGGAAGGGTGAATGAATGGATGGAAGAAAAGATGGATTGATCGATGGATGGAAGGAATAGAAGGAAGGATAGGAGGAAGGATGAATGAATGGATGGATGGAAGAATGGAAGGAAGAAAACATGGATGGAAGGAAGGAGAATTGATGGATGGAAGAATAGAAAAAAGAAGAGGGATGAAAGGAAGGATAAATGGATTGATGAAAGGATGGAAGAAAGAAAAGATGGAAGGAAGGAAGGAAGGAAAGATGAATTGAGGGGTGGAAGAATGGAAGGAAGAAAAGACGGACGGGTGGAAGAAGGATAGGTGAATGGAAGCAAGGATAGGAAGGACAGACAGACGGACGGGTGGAAGGATGAAGTAAGGATCAACGGCTGGAAAACACGGCAATGAAAAAGATGTGTGTGTGGAAGAAGCCCTCCTCTCCCCCTCCCTCAGATCCTGTCCTGGGCTACCTGATGAAGGGCTTGTGTGAGAAAGCCCTCGCCTCCATCGCCGCCAAAGCCATCCACAACATTTGCTCGGTGTGCCGGGACCACATGGCCCAGCACTTCACCGGCTTGCTGGAAATCGCCCGTTCCCTGGACTCCTTCATGCTCTCGCCCGAAGCAGCTGTCGGACTCTTGAAAGGTACGGCCTCCCTCCTTCCAGCCCCAGGCCAGGGGTCACCCCCAGCCCCCAGCCCCCCTCAGATGGGGAGAGCTTCAGGGGGCTAAGCCCATAATCCTGCTTCCCTGACTCACTTGTGTTGTGGGCTGTCGGCCGCCGGTCCCTCCAGCAGCCGAATCAGAGGAGGAGGAGGTGGTGTGGGAGTCAGGGTCCCCATCAAGGCAACCCGGGAGCTCCGAGGGGGAAGAAGGAATGGAGTTGGCAGAGAGAGAGAGAGAGAGGAGGAGGAGCCTGGGCCGTCCGTCAGCCCTCCGATGGAGAGTCAACAGCCCCCAGGTCTGGAGGTGGCTGATGAGGAAGAGGAGGAACAGCTGGGTCCAGTGCAGTGGTGGTTTCCTCCCGGTTCGGTCCGGTTCGGCCGAGCCGGTAGCGGTGACGATATGATGTCACCGAACCGGTTCTTCCCCCCCCCCCACCCCCCTCGTTATTCTTACCTTTTATTTGGTCCCACCCCCAATCTATTGCTGCCCCCTGAGTCCCAGCTGATGACTAGAGGGGAAAAAACTATTTAAACTCTTGCCGCGGGGCTTCAAAGGGCCGCCCTACAGCTGATCAGTGCTAAAAGCAAACAAATGAGTCGGGTCGTAAGTGCGAGGACTGGTTGTAAGTGCGAGGATCTTCCTGGACCAGCTAGCCATGCCCACCTAGTCACATGACCTCCAAGCCACACCCACAAAATAAGCCACACCCACAGAACCAGTAGTAAAAAAAATTTAGAACCCACCCCTGGTCCAGTGCCTGACGTGCGGATGTGCAGAAGGCAGAGGAGAGGAGAGCAGTGGAAATCTATGGGCCGGTCCTTAGGACGGAAGAACTAGCGAAGCCCCACATTAGCTCTGGGGATAAAAGACAGGGGGCGGAGATGAATAGATGTGGCAGACAACTATCCATCTCCCTGCCGGACAGACTTGTTAGCTTGCGGTGAGAGAGAAACTTTTTGCTGGGGCTGCCGGCGCTCCTAAAAAAGGAATCTTTGAGTTCACTTCAGAGGGTTTGTCGTCTTTGGGGATCTGGGTCAGAGCAGCTTGACGGACTCCTGTCCATCCTCTCGTTGGGCAGGGACGGCATTGGTGCTCGCCAGGCTCCCTCTGGAGAAGATCTCGGCATGCCTCAGTGAACTCTGTGCCGTTCAGGTGATGGCCTTGAAAAAGGTGAGTCGGTCCGGAGGCCCCTCCGGCTTTTCGAAGGTTGGCTAGGAGGGGAGAGTTGCAGGGTAGGAAAACGATTTACCTGCCAAAGGAGCCTGGAGACTCGGGAGCTATAGAATCCACTCTTGGGCACCTACTCATTCCTGTTGCCTTAGGGGAAATCATAAGGCCGTGATGGCGAACCTAGGACACGCGTGCTGGAGGTGGCATGCAGAACCTTCTCTGTGGGCACACGCAACATCGCCAGCTGCTCTTCATGGGTGCTGGAGCATCAGAAAATGGCCCAAAAAACAGGCTGTTTTCAGACCTTTTCGGGCAGTTTTTCAGGCCATTTTCAGGCCCAAAACAGCCCAAAAAACGCCCTGAAAATGGTCCGAGAAATGGCCAAAAAACAGGCATTCACACCGGACAGCTGGTGTTCGGGTTTCCAGTGCTACGGCACGCACACATGTATTCCAGTTTGATCACTCGGTGCCGAAAAGGTTCGCCATCACTGCAATAAGCATTGGAAAAAGTTTGTCAGGGTACCACATTAGAAACCAGGAGTCTGTGAGTTCTAGTCCTGCCTTAGGTATGAAAGCCAGTTGGTGACTTTGGACTAATCACCAAGAGACTGGGAATTCTAGTCCTGCCTTAGGCATGAAAGCTGATTGGGTGTGTCTCTGAGCCAATCTCTAGGAGACGGTGAGTTCTAGTCCTGCCTTAGGCAAAAAAGCTGATTGGGTGACTCTGGGCCAATCACTAGAAGACGGTGAGTTCTAGTCCTGCCTTAGGCATGAAAGCTGGCTGGGTAACATTTTAGGCCATTCCCAGCAGACTGGAAGTTTTAGTCCCACTTTAGGCATGAAAGCCGACTGGGTGACATTGGGCCAATCCCCAGGAAATGGTGAATTCCCACCTGAGGCGTAAAAGCCAGGTGAGTTGAGTGATCTTGGGCCAGTTCCCCTCTCTCAGCCTAACCTTAAAGTGTTGTAGGGAAAATAGGAGAAAAGACATCTTGGCCTCCTTATAAAAATAATAAAGGTAGAGTAATGAATGAATGAATGAATAAATGAATGAATGAATGAATGAATGAATGAATGAATGAATGAATCAGATAAAATAAAATAAAATAAAATAAAATAAAATAAAATAAAATAATAAAATAAAATAAAATAAAATAAAATAAAATAAAATAAAATAAAATAAAATAAAATAAAAATAATAAAATAATAAAATAAAATAAAATAAAATAAAATAAATAAAATAAAAATAAAATAAAATAAAATAAAATAAAATAAATAAAATAAAAATAAAATAAAATAATAAAATAAAATAAAATAAAATAAAATAAAATAAAATAAAAAAATAATAAAATAAAATAAAATAAAATAATAAATTAAATTAAATTAAAATATAAATAAGACGAAAGCCCACTTCTCCAACTCCCTTTTGGGACGTGTGGAGCTGGGGATTATAGGCGTTGTAGTCCACATCCTTCCAAGACACTTCTCGGGAGAGAGGGAGGGCTGGGGGAGAAAGATTTTGGTTATATGGAATCTTTGGAATTCGGCTATTTGGAGGGAGGGATGGGTGGCTAAGAAATGTCTGAAATAAATAAAACTTTGCCCACCTGCGACCTCCCTCTCCTTCAGCTGCTGTCTCAGGAGCCGAGCAACGGCCTCTCCTCTGACCCCACCGTGCCCCTCGACCGCCTTGCTGTTATATTTAGGTAAGCACCAGGGGGTCGGGGGTCCGAATGCCGTGCCTTAGGGCGGTGTGTCTTCAACGGTTTGCCCTTAGGAGACCTCCCCAATTTTAGAAATGATGCCGGACCTCTAAAGAGCTTTCCGTGGGGGGGGGGGGGGGGGGGCGTATTGCTCGGTGCTTGATTCAACGAACGGCTAATTCAGACAAATAGGCGAACGGTGAACAACAGTCTAATCAAGGGACCCACAAGAATATGCCCACCACCACTGACAGAGTAAACCACGTGTACACAAACAGAGAGCAAACCTCATTCCGTTCTATGACTGATGATGTTCCCTAGTTGGGTCATGGAACGTCTGCAAGAAAACAGTCAAGCTCAGAGATCAACAAGGACCCCATAATCCTCCTCCCTCTCGCCCTCCTCTTCTTCCTCCTCCCCTCTTGTCCTCCTCCTCCTGATAATGTTACCTAGTTGGGTCATGAAATGTCTGCAAGAAAACAATCAAGCTCAGAGATCAACAAGGACCCCATAATCCTCCTTCTCCTCCTCTTCCTCCTCTTCCCTCTTCCTCCTCCTCCTCCTCCTCTTCCTCCTCCTGCTCCTGATGATGTTACCTAGTTGGGTCATGAAATGTCTGCAAGAAAACAATCAAGCTCAGAAATCAACAAGGACCCCATAATCCTCCTCCTCTTCTCCTCCTCCTCCTCCTCCCCCCTTGTCCTCTTCCTCCCCCTTCCTCTTCCTCCTTCTCTTCCTCTTCTTCCTCCTCCTTTTGATAATGTTACCTAGTTGGGTCTTGAAATGTCTGCAACCCTAACCCTAACTGTAACCGAACTTGGAAAGCACCGATGAGCCCACAGTCTTCCTCCTCTTCCTCCTCCTCCTCCTCTTCCTCCTCCTCCCACGCCCCCAAACTATACTCCTTCCTAGCACTGATGCTGTTCCCTAGTTGGGTGACGAAACACCTGCAAGAAAACCCCCAAGCTCTTAGAGAACGCCAAGTACCCCTCCTCTTCCTTCTCCTTCTCCTCTTCTCCGCAAACCTCCCTCCCTCCTAGCACTGATGCTGTTCCCTAGTTGGGTCACGAAACGCCTGCAAGGAAACCACCAAGCTCAGAGAGCACCCAGAAACCCCCCCCCCTCTCCCCCCAGTCGTCATCATCATCGCTTCCTTTTTTCCCTTCCAGGCACACCAACCCCATCGTAGAAAACGGACAGACGCACCCCTGCCAAAAAGTCATCCAAGAGGTAAACGGAGGCAGGGCCTCGCGTCCCACACTCGCTCCTGGAAATCCGGAGAGAGCCAGAAGCGTTGAGCTGGGGATTTTGGGGAGATGGGAGTCCGACACTGAAGGGCTCCAGGTTGTAGAAAAATTCCCACAGGTTGTCTTAAGAGCAGACCTGGGCATTTAATGACTCTCCCCCCAGGCCACATCCGGGGTTCCTTTTCTTTTGAAAGCGACTGCTGTTTTTTGTTCAATTTACGTGTCTGTGTGTGTATTTACACAACCTCACAACCCTATTGGTTCCTTCGTCCACAACAGTTCCAGTTTTTCATTTTGCACCTTGGGAAAATTAAGTGCCCATTCTGGCGTTAAGAGGGCTTGTTTTCGCCCTGAGAGCCCTCGTCCACTGCGGGGATTTTCGAACCTTGCCAACTTTGTGGACTTCAGCTCCCAGAATTCCATAGTGGAATGGGGGATTCTGGGAGTTGAAGTCCACCCATCTCAAAGCATGCCGGCTGGGGAATTCTGGGAGTAGAAGTCCATCCATCTCAAAGCAAACTGATTGGGGGATTCTGGGAGTTGGTCCACCCATCTCAAAGCAAACTGATTGGGGGGATTCTGGGAGTTGAAGTCCACCCATCTCAAAGCATGCCGGCTGGGGGATTCTGGGAGTAGAAGTCCACCCATTGCAAAGCATGCCGGCTAGGGGATTCTGGGCGTTGAATCCCACCCATCTCAAAGCAAACTGATTGGGGGATTCTGGGAGTAGAAGTCCACCCATCTCAAAGCATGCCGGCTAGGGGATTCTGGGAGTTGGTCCACCATCTCAAAGCAAACTGATTGGGGGATTCTGGGAGTTGAAGTCCACAGGTCTTAAAGATCGGACACTCTTGGTCCATTGCACTTCCTCCTGTTGACGTGCCTCTTGGTCTTCTCCAGATTTGGCCGGTGCTGTCGGAAACCTTGAACAAACACCGGGCCGACAACCGCATCGTGGAACGCTGCTGCCGGTGCCTGCGTTTTGCCGTCCGGTGCGTCGGCAAAGGATCGGCAGCCCTTTTGCAGCCGCTGGTTACTCAGGTGAGATTTTTTTCGCCCCTCTGCCAGTGGGTGTCCACTCCCTGAAACGTGGTACTCCGACAGGTTTTTTTTTTTTAAAAAAAAAACAAATATTCCAAATTTTGCTCTACAAGTGAATCGATTCTGGTTTAGTTGACTTCTGCAGGATTCCTGTTTTTGCTACCTTCTTCTCTACCATGGAGAGCTCTCGGTAGCATCTAAGGCCGTGCTCCCTAATCTTTTAGGCACCAGGGACCAGTTCCGTGAGAAACAATATTTCTACGGACTGGGGGGGCCTGTGGTTTCGTGCAGGGTCTATGAGAACTTGCCATGGTCAGCTCACCACGGAACAAGAATTACACTAATATCAAAGAAAAACTCTTAATAGAATCATTAAAGGAAGGATAGAAATAGCATGTAGACTTACATACCGCTTCACAGTGCTTTTCCAGCCCTCTCTAAGCGGTTTACAGAGTCATCCTATTGCCCCCAACAATCTGGGTCCTCATTTTACAGACCTCAGAAGGATGGACGGCTGAGTCGACCTTGAGCTGGTCAGAATCGAACTGCTGGCAGTGGGCAGAGTTAGCCTCCAATACTGCATTCTCACCACTGCACCACTGGGGCCCTTCCTTCCTTCCTCCCTCCCTCCCTCCCTCCCCTTACTTCCCCTTTTCTCTCCTTCCTTTTTTTCTTCCTTCCTTCCTTCCTTCCTTCCTTCCTCCCACCCTCCTTCCCTCCTTCCTTTCCTTCCCCTTTTCTCTTCTTCCTTCTTTCCTTTTTTCCTTCCTTCCTTCCTTCCCTCCTTCCTCCCTCCCTCCCTCTGTTCCTTCCTTCCCCTTTTCTCTCCTTCCTTTTTTCTTCCTTCCTCTCTCTCCCTCCCTCCCTTCCCCTTTTTGCTCCTTCCTTCCCCTTTTCTCTTCTTCCTTTTTTCCTTCCTTCCTTCCTTCCTTCCTTCCTTCCTTCCTTCCCTCCTTCCTTCCTCCCTCCCTCCCTTCCTTTTTCTCTCCTTCCTTCCCCTTTTTCCTTCCTTCCTTCCCATTTATTAACAGCACTTAGACTTATATACTACTTCACTGGTTTACAGAGGCAGCCTCTTCCTCTCCCCCCCCCCCCCCACACAATTTTATCGAACCTCGGAAGGACAGAAGGCTCAGGCAACCTTGGATGCCAAAGGGAGAGAGGCAAAATCAAATAACGAATGACAAATATTAAAATTATTTGAAAAATTATTTGAAATAATTACGTTGAATTTTTGAGTCGTCTCGTGGCGAGTTGGCTGAGATGAATTGCCCCAGTCCGTTCGCGATCTAGATCCCGCGTACGCGCAGATAGTTTTCGCTTCCGTGGCCCAGTTGCTAACAGGCTGCGGACTGGTACCGGCCTGGGGGCTGAGGACCCCTGACTTAAAGGGATCAGTGTACAGTTTCCATAGGTTTAATCAGCGCATAATTTCTCCTTTCAAGCACCGTTCGGCCCCCGGACTGCTGAGCGTGTGGGCCTGGAGCATCGTTCCCACCCCGGTTGTGGGAGGCACCTCTTTTGCCTCCCGCAGCTACAGCCTGTCCTTCCTTTGTTCGCCGTTGAGCCTCGGCAGGCGACAAGGGCCATTCGGGGCTGGCTCGCCTGGCACTGCCAGGTGTGCCCGCTCCTCCGTTGAGACTCGGCTGCTTTCCTTGACAGATGGTGAATGTGTACCAGGAACACCAGCACTCCTGTTTCCTCTACCTGGGCAGCATCCTCGTGGACGAGTACGGCATGGAAGAGGGCTGCAGGCAGGGGCTGCTCGACATGCTGCAGGTAGGTAGGTAGGTAGGTGGTGCCGGAGACTAGAACTCCCTTCCTGGGCCAGGCGTCCTGGGCAGCTGATCCAGCCAGCCACCAGTTTAAGCCTGCGGGACTCAAACAAAGCAGTTCGATCTGGTTAATTGCCTGGTTAATTCACGCAAGCGGCTAACCCAGTTGCTGCTTTCTCACAGCAGACCAAGCCGTAAAGATCGCCAAGACAGCCAGGTAGGTCTAGTGGTTAAAGCACAGGGCTAGGCAGAGGGAGACGATAAGTTCTAGTTCTGCCTTAGGCACGAAAGCCGGCCGGGTGACTATGCACCAATCCCCAGGAGATGGGGAGTTCTAGTTCTCTGTTTCATGCGTGGAAACCAGCTGGGTGACTTTGGGCCAGTCACCAGGAGACGGGGAGTTCTAGTCCCACTTTAAGCTTGAAAGTCAGCTGGGTGCCTTTGGACCAATCCCCAGGAGACAGGGAGTTCTAGTCCCACTTTAAACTTCAAAGTCAGCTGGGTGAGTTTGGACCAATCCCCAGGAGATGGGGAGTTCTAGTTCTCTGTTTCATACGTGGAAACCAGCTGCGTGACTTTGGGCCAGCCACCAGGAGACAGGGAGTTCTAGTCCCACTTTAAGCCTGAAAGTCAGCTGGGTGAGTTTGAACCAATGTCCAGGAGACGGGGAATTCTAGTCCACTTTAAGCTTGAAAGTCAGCTGGGTGACTTTGAACCAATCCCTAGGAGACGGGGAGTTCTAGTCCCACTTTAAACTTCAAAGTCAGCTGGGTGACTTTGGACCAATGCCCAGGAGACAGGGAGTTCTAGTCCCACTTTAAGCTTGAAAGTCAGTTGGGTGAGTTTGGACCATTCCCCAGGAGACAGGGAGTTCTAGTTGCACTTTAAGCTTGAAAGTCAGCTGGGTGCCTTTGAACCAATCCCCAGGAGACAGGGAGTTCTTAGTCCCACTTTAAGCTTGACAGTCAGCTGGGTGCCTTTGAACCAATCCCCAGGAGACAGGGAGTTCTAGTCCCACTTTAAGCTTGACAGTCAGCTGGGGCCTTTGAACCAATCCCCAGGAGACAGGGAGTTCTAGTCCCACTTTAGCCATGAAAGCCAGCTGGGTGACCTTCGGCCACTTCCTCTCTCTCAGCCCAGCCCACCTCACAGGGTTGTTGTTGCGGGGAAAATAGGAGGAGGAAGTCCTATTCGGAATGTTCACTGCCTTGAGTTATTTGTTAACATCATAAGGGCAGGATGCAAATAAATATCAATAAATAAATAACCTGAGCCCGTTTCAGCCTCGCCTGGCATCCTGTGTGAATTCCGCCGTTAAGAGTTGGAAAGGGGCCAGGAGGGCATCTTTGGGGTGCTGGAGGCCTAGAGAAAGAGCCTCCATGGCCCCCTGCCTGAAAGACGCTTTGCTGGAACCGCTTTGAGGAGGGACCTGGGGAGGAAGAGTTTGGCTCTCTCGGCGCTTTTCCCGCCCGAAGAGATGCTCTCCGGCTTTGGTGCTGAGCCGTCTCCTTGTCGCTTCATCCCAGGCGCTGTGTGTCCCCACTTTCCGGCTGCTTGAACAACCCAACGGCCTCCAGAACCATCCGGACACGGTGGATGACCTCTTCCGGCTGGCCACCAGGTACTCCCACCTGAGCCCATTAGATGGTTTGGATTTCATGCTGTTGGGTAGCGCAAACCTCTTTGAACCTGAGATCCAAGAAGACTAGCCAGCCGAGGCAGACGGAGAATCCCTGGACAGGGAGAGGACAGCGGCAGCAGATAAGAGAGAGGGGTAGAAAAAGAGAGCTAGAGGAAGAGAGAGAGGCAGATGCAGATGGATGGATGGATAGGAAGATAGATGATGGGTGATGCATGAATGGTAGATGGATAAATAGAAGGGATGGATGGAGGGAAGGAAAGATGAATGGGCAGATGAGCAGTGAGACAGGTTGGTAAATAGGCAGAGAGAGAGAGGAAGTGAGATAGATAGATAGATAGATAGATAGATAGATAGATAGAGATGATAG
>NW_026843855.1:5639917-5731942 GCF_029531705.1 Pantherophis guttatus | reverse complement strand
AGATAGATAGATAGATAGATAGATAGATAGATAGATAGAGATGATAGCTAGATGATATAGTTGATAGCTATAGATAGATGATAGAAATGATAGATAAATATAGATAGAGATAAATAGATAGATAGATAGAGATAGATGATAGAGAGAGAGAGATAAATACAGATGGAAAGAGATAGGTATGTAGATATAAAATAGATGGAGCTAGATAGAGAGATAAAGAAATAGAGTTATTGTAGCTAGAGATACATTGAGACAGATAGAGACAGGTGTGGATGGATGGATGGACGGATAGACACACAGAGATACATGATAGATGTAATGACGGATGGATAGATTGATAGCAGAAATTGATGTATGGTAGGAGTGTGAGGTGGGCAGACGGACAGACCTGGATAGATGGACAGGTCACATCCAGGTCACATCCAGGTTACATCCAGAGAGATGGAAGGATAAGATGGACAGATGGAGAGATGGAGAAGGGCTTCAGGGTCGAGCCCAGAGGAAGCAGAAAGAATTCCGCTCAGCTTTCTCATTGCCCCCCTTAATTTGCAACACCCCCAACCCTCGCAGGGCTGCTGCAAGAAACGTCTTCTAACTCCCTCTCCCCATGGCAGGTTCATCCAACGCAGCCCCCTCACCCTCCTACGCAGCCAGGTGATTCTCCCCATCCTGCAGTGGGCCATTGCCGCCACCACCTTGGATCACCGGGACGCCAACTGCAGCGTCATGAAATTCCTGCGCGACCTCATCCACACCGGCGTGGCCAATGATGTGAGTCCGGGGGGCGGGAGGGTGCCTGACAGGGTGACGGGGAGGGAAACCACACGTGGCAACTTGGCAGATCTCCTGGTTCTTTACATCTTGAAAGAAAACTTTTTCCCATGATCTTTGACTTTTGTTGCAAGTCTTTGTTCATGTTGAGCCTTAGCTTTCCCCGAGTTCATCTTTGCAGATTCGGGCTATTTGCTGGTATTCTGCCTTAGCTTTGTGCCCCTCTTTAGACAAGAAGCAGACTCTTAAATCTGCCGCCTGGGGAGAGGGCGAATGGGTGGCCAGCGCCTGAGCCCGCTCCGTTGCGTGTCCTTTGTAGCACGAGGACGACTTTGAGGCCCGCAAGGAGCTCATCGGGCAAGTGATGACCCAACTGGGTCAGCAGTTGGTGAGCCAGCTGTTGCAGACCAGCTGTTTCTGCCTGCCGCCTTACACCCTACCGGACGTGGCCGAGGTGCTCTGGGAGATCATGCAGGTCGACAGGCCGGTAAGGGGCGCAGAAGGCCGTGTGGGACCCCTGGGTGGATTGCCCCTCCGGGATGGAGGAAGAGGAGGAATCCACGGGTGGTGGAGTTGACTGTCTCACCCCCCCGACTAGACCAGCCCTCTAGATAGGGGGATGGATGGGTAGATAGAGAGACAGACAGACAGACAAGGGATGGATGGATGGATAGGGTGGGTGAGTAGGTAGCTTCTTGGATGAGATAGATAGATAGATGGATGGATAGATGGATGAATAGTTAATACGGATGGATGGATGAGTAGAGAAAAATGAGAGTGAGAGAATAGATAGATAGATAGATAGATAGATAGATAGATAGATAGATAGATGAATAGTTAATATGTGGGTGGATGGATGATGGATGGATGGATGGATGGATAGATGAGTAGGCAGATATGTGGATTGGATGGATGAATAGAGAGAGATGAGAGAGAGAATAGATAGAGATAGGTAGATGGATGAATAGTTAATATGTGGGTGGATGGATGGATGGATGAGTAGGCAGATATGTGGATGGATGGATGAGTAGAGAGATGAGAGAGTGAGAGGATGGATGGATAGATAGATAGATAGATAGATAGATAGATAGATAGATAGATAGATTAGTAGGCAGATATGTGGATGGATGGATGAGTAGAGAGAGATGATAAAGAGAGAGATGGATGGATGGATGGATGGATAGATGAGTAGGCAGATATGTGGATGGATGGATGAGTAGAGAGAGATGAGTGAGAGAATAGATAGATGGATGAATAGTTAATATGTGGGTGGATGGATGGATGAGTAGAGAAAAATGAGAAAGTGAGAGAATAGATAGATAGATGATAGATAGATAGATAGATAGATAGATAGATAGATAGATAGATAGATAGATGAATAGTTAATATGTGGATGGATGGATGGATGGATAGATGAGTAGGCAGATATGTGGATGGATGGATGAGTAGAGAGAGATGATAAAGAGAGAGAGGATAGATAGATGATAGATAGATAGATAGATAGATAGATGAATAGTTAATATGTGGATGGATGGATGGATGGATGGATGGATGGATAGATGAGTAGGCAGATATGTGGATGGATGGATGAGTAGAGAGATGAGAAAGTGAGAGAGAGGATAGATAGATAGATAGATAGATAGATAGATAGATAGATAGATAGATATATAGATAGGCAGGCAGATATGTGGATGGATGGATGAGTAGAGAGAGATGATAGAGATGGATGGATGGATGATAGGTAAATGAGTAGGTAGATATGTGGATGGATGGATGGATGAGTAGAGAGAAGAGAGAGAGTGAGAGTACATAGATGATTAGATAGATAGATAGATGAGTAGGCAGATATGGATGAATAGAGAAAGAGAGGATGGATGGATGGATGAATAGGTGGAGACATGTGGATGGATGGATGCATATATAGAGGAGATGATATACGAATGATGGAAGGATAGAAGAGATAGATGAATGGTGGGTGGGATGGACAGATGAATGGTTGCATGGAGGGACAGGCAGGCAGAGCGATAGAGAGAGAAACAGGCATGTAGATAGATGGAGGGAGGGAGGGAAGGAGGGAGATGGACAGGTAGCAGATGAAGAGAGAAGGGCTTCAGGATGGGCCCGGAGAGAGCAGAAAGAATTCCACTGAGCCTTCTCATTACCACTTTAATTTGCAACACCCTCCCCCCCCCACTTTGGCAGAGAGAGGGAGTGGTGGAGGGAGACTGGGTCACTCAGAGGGTCTTACCATCTCTCTACTCTCCCCCTCCCAACCTCAAAATCCTGGCAATAGACGTTCTGCCGCTGGCTGGAGAACTCCCTGAAAGGGTTGCCGAAGGAGACCACGGGGGGAGCCGTTCAGGTGACTCATAAGCAGCTGACGGACTTCCACAAGCAAGTCACCAGGTCAGTGGGGACGGGGGGGGGGGCAGAGGGGGGCAGCTTCGGGGCTGGTGAGGTTGGCCAACCTTGAGTTTCCTCTGGGACCAGTGTTTCTCAACCTTGGAAGCTTGAAGATGGGTGGACTTCAACTCCCAGAATTCCCTAGCCCAGTGTTTCTCAACCTTGGAAGCTTGAAGATGGGTGGACTTCAACTCCCAGAATTCCCTAGCCCAGTGTTTCTCAACCTTGGAAGCTTGAAGATGGGTGGACTTCAACTCCCAGAATTCCCTAGCCCAGTGTTTCTCAACCTTGGAAGCTTGAAGATGGGTGGACTTCAACTCCCAGAATCCCCCAGCCAGCGCTGCTGGCTGGGGGATTCTGGGAGTTGAAGTCCGCCCATCTTCAAGCTTCCAAGGTTGAGAAACACTGCTCTGGGGCCGACTTCCAGTTCTAGTCCCAGCTTAGCCGTAAAAGCCAGCTGGGTGACTTTGAACCCATCTACCAGAGTGGTGCGTTGGCCTAGAAGTGGCGCCTCCCGCCTGACAATCAGGAGGCTGTGAGTTCGATCCTAAGTAGAGGCAGATATTTCTCTCTCTGGGCACAGTGAGAATAGATCTGCCGAACAAAACTCCGCACCGGCGACAGGAAAGGCATCCGGCCAGTAAAACACTCAGCTCCGTTCCGTTGCCCAGACTCCACCCCGGTGCAAGGGATTGTGGGGTCGTTAAAAAAGAGGAGGAGGAGGATGGAATTTATTTATTTTACCAGTGGTTGGAAAAAAGGGGCGAATTAAAGGGTACTGCTAAGCGAATTAAATACCCAGACAACACGATGCACTAAGAAATGCAATTAATAGAAAATTCATAAAATTTATTATTTTTTTTAAAAAAACAACCCTAAAGAAGAAGGGAGACCCATTTTCAAAGCCATCTTCTGCCCCCTGGCAAGATGCTATGTCGGGGTGCAGATCCTGGGGTTCAGCCAGCCTCTGCTGGCATCCTCCCCTCCTCGCCCCACCCCACTCGCCAGTCCGGTTTTTCCACAGCTGCTTGCACCTGTTCTGCCCTGGAGCCTCGCTCTGCAATTAGGAAGGTATTGCTGGCCCCATGCAACCAGCTCGGGCAAGCCCGTGCCAATGGCCGCTGGATGGCCGCCTCTTGTTCTTGGGAGCCCCGAGGCAACGCCAGCACCCGGTGGCCTTCCCCTTTCTCCTGGCACATTTCAGCGGCACGTCCTGTCTTGCTCCAACGTGCCAGTTTGTCTCAGGCAGTTCAGATGCCTTCACACGCCAAGGGGCACCTCCAGCGGTTGCCCCGTGGGTGACAAGCAGGCCTCCCTGCCTTTGCTAACTTCGAAGGGGCTTCTGGGGGCCGGTGGTCTTCTCTCTTCTTCCCTTTGGGGGAGAGCAGAGAAGGGAGGAGGGGATGGCACCAGACTGAGGCCAGCTCAAGTTTCTAGTCCTCAGTTTAGTCATCCTAGAGCTTGGTTATGTATCCTCATTGGATACGAGATGGGCAGCAACTAAATAGGAAGGAAGGAAGGAAGGAAGGAAGGAAGGAAGGAAGGAGATGGGAATGAGAGGAGGGAGGGAAGGAAGGGGAAAAAGGGAAGGGAGATATAAGAGAAGAAAAGAAGAGGAAGGAAGGAGACGGGAACAAGAGGAGAGAGGGAAGGAAGGGAGAAACAGGAAAAAGGAAGAGAGAATAAAAGAAAAAGGGAGGGAGGGGGGAAAGGAAGGAAAAAGAAAGGGAAGGGAATAGATATAAGAGAAGAAAAGAAAAAGGGAGGAAGGAAGGAAAGAAAGATGGGAATGAGGAGGGAAAGAAAGAAGGAAAAAGAAAAGGAAGGGAGGAAATGTAAGAAGAAAAGAAAAAGGGAGGAAGGAAGGAGATGGGAAGGAGGAGGGAAGGAAGGAAGGGGAAAAAGTGAAGGGAGATATAAGAAGAAAAGAAGAGGAAGGAAGGAAGGAAGGAGATGGGAACAAGAGAGGAAAGGAAGGGAGAAAGGAAAAAGAAGAAAAAAGGGAGGGAGGGGGGAAAGGAAGGAAAGAGATGGGAATGAGAGGAAGGAAGGAAAGAAGGAAAAAGAAAGGGAAGGGAATAGATAGAAGAGAAGAAAAGAAAAAGGGAGGAAGGAAGGAAAGAAAGATGGGAATGAGGAGGGAAGGAAGGAAGGAAAAAGAAAAGGAAGGGATGAAATGTAAGAAGAAAAGAAAAAGGGAGGGAGGGAGGAGATGGGAAGGAGGAGGGAAGGAAGGGGGAAAAGGGAAGGGAGATATAAGAGAAGAAAAGAAGAGGAAGGAAGGAAGGAGATGGGAACAAGAGGAGAGAGAGGAAGGAAGGAGAAAGGAAAAAGAAGAAAAAGGGAGGGAGGGGGGAAAGGAAGGAAGGAAAGAGATGGGAATGAGCGGAGGGAAGGAAGGAAGGAAAAAGAAAGGGAAGGGAATAGATAGAAGAGAAGAAAAGAAAAAGGGAGGAAGGAAGGAAGGAAGGAAAGAGATGGGAATGAGGAGGGAAGGAAGGAAGGAAAAAGAAAAGGAAGGGATGAAATGTAAGAGAAGAAAAGAAAAAGGGAGGAAGGAAGGAAGGAGATGGGAAGGGGGAAGGGAAGAGAGATAGAAGAAAAAGGGAGAGGGGAATGAAGGAAGGTAGGTAGGTAGATAGGTCAAGAAACGGGGAGCAGAGACGTACAGGTAGTCCTTGACTTACAAGCATTTGTTCAGCGACCGTTGAAAGTTGCAACGGCACTGAAAAAGGGGAGTTATTGTGACCGGTTCTTGTGACTTTGACTCAGCCGGCTACGCTGAGGAATTCTGGGAGTTGAAGTCCGCAAAGTCTTTTAAAGTAGGCCTAATGGTTTGTGAAACCTTGTTTTTTTTTCCTTTTCATAAACCTGGGCTCTTTTGCGTCCTCTTCTCCTTCCCTCCCACAGTGCTGAGGAGTGCAAACAGGTTTGCTGGGCTTTGAGGGACTTTACCAGACTCTTCCGGTAGCTGAGGCCTCTTTCGCTCTGCCTGTCCCAGGTGAGTAGCTGCTGCTGCACCCCCTTTTTCTGCTTTTTTTAAAAAGGGTGCAAAGGATTAGAGGTTCCCCCTCTCTTCCCCCCAAGAGGGTGCGCTCCCAAAGGCATCTACTGTATTTTTCGGAGTAAAACACTTTTTCCCCCCAAAAAAAGAGGGTGAAAATCTGGGTGCGTCTTATACTCTGAATGTAGCCCCACCCGGCTTCTCAAACGGAGGTTTCAGAGGCTGAAAAAAGCATCAGAAACGAAGCTTCAAAAAAATAGCTCCCAAACAGCTTCAGAAAAAAGCCTCCAAACAGAGCTTCAGAAAAGAAGCCTCCAAACAGAGCTTCAGAAAAAAAAGTCCCCCAAACAGAGCTTCAGAAAAATAAGCCCCCAAATAGAGCTTCAGAAAAAAAGCCTCCAGAGCTTCAGAAAAAAAGCCTCCAAACGAAGCTTCAAAAAAATAGCCCCCAAACAGCTTCAGAAAAAAGCCTCCAAACAGAGCTTCAGAAAAGCCCCCAAACAGAGCTTCAGAAAAAAAAACCTCCAGAGCTTCAGAAAAAAAAGCCCCCAAACAGAGCTTCAGAAAAAAAGCCGCCAAACAGACCTTCAGAAAAAAAGCCCCCAAACAGAGCTTCAGAAAAAGATGCCTCCAAACAGAGCTTCAGAAAAAAAGCCTCCAAACAGAGCTTCAGAAAAAGATGCCTCCAAACAGAGCTTCAGAAAAAAAGCCTCCAAACAGAGCTTCAGAAAAAAAGCCCCCAAACAGAGCTTCAGAAAAAAAGCCCCCAAACAGAGCTTCAGAAAAAAAGCCCCCAAACAGAGCTTCAGAAAAAAAAAAACCCCAAACAGAGCTTCAGAAAAAGATGCCTCCAAACAGAGCTTCAGAAAAAAAGCCTCCAAACAGAGCTTCAGAAAAAAAGCCTCCAAACAGAGCTTCAGAAAAAAAAGCTCCCAAACAGAGCTTCAGAAAAAAAGCCTCCAAACAGAGCTTCAGAAAAAAAAGCCCCCAAACAGAGCTTCAGAAAAAGATGCCTCCAAACAGAGCTTCAGAAAAAAAGCCTCCAAACAGAGCTTCAGAAAAAAAAGCCCCCAAACAGAGCTTCAGAAAAAAAAGCCCCCAAACAGAGCTTCAGAAAAAGATGCCTCCAAACAGAGCTTCAGAAAAAAAGCCTCCAAACAGAGCTTCAGAAAAAAAAGCCCCCAAACAGAGCTTCAGAAAAAAAGCCTCCAAACAGATTCAGAAAAAAAGCCTCCAAACAGAGCTTCAGAAAAAAAAGCCCCCAAACAGAGCTTCAGAAAAAAAAGCCCCCAAACAGAGCTTCAGAAAAAAAGCCCCCAACAGAGCTTCAGAAAAAAAGCCCCCAAACAGAGCTTCAGAAAAAGATGCCTCCAAACAGAGCTTCAGAAAAAAAGCCTCCAAACAGAGCTTCAGAAAAAAAAGCCCCCAAACAGAGCTTCAGAAAAAAAGCCTCCAAACAGATTCAGAAAAAAAGCCTCCAAACAGAGCTTCAGAAAAAAAGCCCCCAAATAGAGCTTCAGAAAAAAAGCCCCCAAACAGAGCTTCAGAAAAAAAGCCCCCAACAGAGCTTCAGAAAAAAAGCCCCCAAACAGAGCTTCAGAAAAAAAAGCCCCCAACAGAGCTTCAGAAAAAAGCCCCCAACAGAGCTTCAGAAAAAAAGCCTCCAAACAGAGCTTCAGAAAAAAAAGCCCCAAACAGAGCTTCAGAAAAAAGCCTCCAAACAGATTCAGAAAAAAAGCCTCCAAACAGAGCTTCAGAAAAAAAGCCCCCAAATAGAGCTTCAGAAAAAAAGCCCCCAAACAGAGCTTCAGAAAAAAAAGCCCCCAAACAGAGCTTCAGAAAAAAAGCCCCCAAACAGAGCTTCAGAAAAAAAAGCCCCCAAATAGAGCTTCAGAAAAAAAGCCTCCAAACAGAGCTTCAGAAAAAAACCCCAAACAGAGCTTCAGAGGCTTTTATTCTGAAACTCTGTTCGGAGGCTTTCAGAGGCAGAAAAAAAAGTTTTTTCTGAAACAGAGTTTCAGAAGTTTCAGAGGCAGAAAAAAAAAGCAAGGCACAGAACTCACAACCAAGGAACCTGTTGCTAAAATTCACCTCTGGGAACAGCTGATTGGGGGTATTCCAGGAGGCCGATCCACCTGCCAATCAGCTTTTTTCTTATTTTCCTCCCCAAAAAACGAAGGTGCGTCTTATACTCCGAAAAATACGGTGCTGCTCGGAGAAGCTGCTCTTTAGTTAAATCGGTGTCTCCCAAATTTGGGGTGGGTGGACTTCAACTCCCAGAATTCCCAACTGGGGCAGGCAGGCAGGCAGGCTAGAGAATTCTGGGAGTTGGAAGTCCACGGTGGGGTCCTTGGTGCTCGCTGAGCCTGCTAGTTTCGGGGGAGAAAGAGAAGGGAGGAGGAAGAGGAGGAGAATTGTGCTTGCTGGTCTCTGAGCTTGGTGGGTTTTCTTGCAGACGTTTCATGACCCAGCTGGGTAACATCATCAGTGCTAAAGATGAGTGGGGATTGCTTTCTGTTTACATACAAAGGGTTGTCCTGTCAGTCTTGGTGGCAGTCTTGTTTTCTCCTTGGTGGTTCCTTGTTTAGCCTGTTGCTTATTGTCTGTCTGGTTGTTTCTCTGAGTTGGCAGTTCCCCAAGGACCCTAATCAGGTAAACACCAAGAAACCCTCCCACCAATATAGACAGAGCAAACCCTACACTCACTAGCACTGATGATGTTCCCTAGTTGGGTCATGAAACGTCCCACAAGGAAACCCTCAAACTCAGAGAGCTCCAAGAACCCTAACCACTCCTGGACGCTTCGCAACTCTGTCGGGGAACGTAAACCCCCCCCCTCAACCCTTCCGTGAGTCTTCCCGTGAGATTTTTGCCCTCCTCTTCCTTTCCCAGGAATGTCTTATTTTCAGAAGAGGAAATAAAACAGCCAAGACGGTGAAACCACAACCAGCAAACTTCACTGCGGCCGAAGGCTCCGACTCGCTCCGGTGTGTCCCGCCAATCCAGAAGAGACGTTTTGCTGCAAGAACCAGTCGGTGAAGTTCCTGCTTGTGAGTGAGAAAAGAGAAAGGCAGAAAAAACAAAACAAAACAAAACACACACAAAAAAAACCACAAAAACCAACCACCAGGGGGTTAAAAAAAAAATAATTAAAAAAAAAAAGAGAGGAAATCCGAGCGCCATTTAACCTGCGACTGTCGAGGGGCTGCCGTTGAGGGGGGAAAGGGGAAGAACAGCTTTCCGGATGGACTGGCTTTGGAAAACAAAAGAAAAAACAAAAGAAAAAAAAAGAGAGAGAGAAAGAAAACAAAACGGAAAAAAAAAAGAGGAAAATAACGATAACAGTAATAATAAAAAAAGTTTTTAAAAAAATCCACCCAAACACGAAACCATCCACAGCTGATTTGCTTGGCAGCAAGATTTGTTTAAAAAAAAAGAGGAAAAAAAAAGAGGAGGAGGAGGGAGGGTGGGGGAGAAATAATTTCTGTGAAATGAGAAATAAATTTCCTTTAAAAGATCCGTGGGGTGAGGGGGGAGGGCTTTAAAACTCAATCCACGCGCTACCGGGAGTCGGCCTACCTTGTAGGGTTGGCGTCGAGAACCGAGTCTTTGGTTCGTTCGGGGCAAGTTCCATCAGCCTGGGCTATGAGGAGCCCACCCACCCACCCACTCCCCCCTCAAAAACCCACATATCCTATCGGAAAGATCGCTAGAAGCCGGGAGCTGCGGTCAAGACCCTCCCCCCAGTTTTGGGTGGGTGGGCCGGAGCTGCGGTCCTTCTTCCCTTTTCCATCCGGAGCAAAAGACGGGAAGATCCCGTCTGCCTTTCCGTGGCCCATCAACGTGCTGGCTTCTTCCGATGAAACTGTTATAATATATATTTTATATATATGCATATATATATATATATTTCTTTTCTTTTAAGCTGATTTGGTTTTTTTTTTTCTTTTTTCTTTTTTTTCTTTTTTTCTGAGAATTTGGTTTCAATCGGTTTAGGAATTTTTTTTTTTTTTTTTACCGGCTGGACGGGGGGGGGGGGTGGGGGGGCTTCCGGAGTGGTTTTGGGGGCAGGCAGAATTATTTTGTGAAAAAAAAACAACGATCCGGCACCGGGATTCGAACCGCGAAGGCAGGGATAGGGGAGGGGTCCCGTTTCGTCTGGTGGGAAAGGGTGGGTGAAGATGGCAGCCCTCTCGAGAACCGGAGTGGGGGGAAGATCCTCTCCCCCCCCACAAAAAGAAATAAAAAAAAAACAGACAAAAACAGTTGAACGCTAGTCGTCTCCGGAGCCTTTTTGTCATGCACTCGCCGAAGATTCAGAATAACAGAGTTGGGAGGGTCAAGCAGGAGACCCGTAACCATTTCCGACAGAGGACAGTCCAGTCCCTTCTTGAAACTCGCTGTGTGAATGCTGTTACGGATCGGGCCTCCCAGGTGCGAAAAGGTAAGGCGAGGGTCGAACTTTTCTCCCGCCGGGTTTTTCCTGCGATCGGTTTTACCTCCGTTCGTTCCTTCGGAATCCGGTCTCTTGCTTTATTATTCCGCAGCTGCTGCGTCGAGCGACGGCTCGCGGTGAGCCGTCGGGGTAGGGGGAAACAGTGGAAGCTTAGTTGCGCCAGGAATTGGAAAGTTCTGTGTTTCTGGCTCCACTGGAGCGTTTCGCAACCCAGCTAGGGAACGTCATCGGTGCTAGAAGGGAGTGGGGTTTGCTCTCGGTTTGTATGCTGGAGCCTGGCCTGTCTTGAGTTGGTAGTTCAGGAAGAAAGATGCAGTAAAGAAGAGTCTGCACAAGGAGTCACCAAGAACAGTCCCACGTCCACTGAAAGCCCCTTGGGTAGAAACAGCACACCTCACTCCTAGCACTGATGATGTTCCCTAGTTGGGTCATGAAAGGTCTGCAAGAAAACTACCAAGCTCAGAGAGCACCAAGGAGCCCACAGTTGTTCTCTTTCTCTCATGTCTCCTTCCTTCCTTCTTTATCCCCTTCCTTCCTTCTTCCTCCTATTTCTCTTCCCCTTCTCTTTCTCCTCCGCTCTACACACTCCCCTTCCAGCACTGATGATGTAACCTAGTTGGGTCATGAAATGTCTGCAAGAAAGCCAAGCTCAAAGGACACCAAAGACTCTACCATCGTCATCGTCCTCTCCGCCTCCTCTTCTGCTTCTTCCTCTTCCCCTCATTTCTTTTCTTCTGTTCTCCCTCTTCCCCACCTCCTCATTTCTTCCTCTTCTGCTTCTCCCTTTTCCTCTTCTCCCCTCATTTCTTCCTCCTCTTCTGCCTCTCCTTCCTCTTCCCCTCATTTCCTCTTCCCCTTGTTTCTTCTCGTTTCTCCCTCTTCCCCTCATTTCTTCCTCTTCTGCCTCTCCCTCCTCTTCCTCTTCCCCTCATTTCTTCCTCTTCTCCCTCTCCCCCTCCTCCTCTTGTTTCTTCCTCTTCTGCTTCTCCCTCCTCTACCGCTTTCCCTCCTTCCTCTTCCTCTCTAGCACTGATGATGTTCCCTAGTAGTGTCAGAAAACATCTGCAAGGAAACCCCCCCTCCCCAAAAGCTCGGAGGACACCAAGGACCCCACCTTTCAACCCTGCCTGAGCTACAAACCTCCTATCAAAATAGTCATTTTAAGCAGAAAACCTTAAGTGAGATGGGAAATGCCATTCCTTGCGAAATAAAAGACGAGCACACAAACCAACTCCAAAATGTTAGCTCCCTTCGTTTATTTTGGAAAACTCTTTTTATCGGCTTGCTCATCCGATAGAACCCGCAGGTGGAATCTCTGCAGATGTGGGAAAACACAACTGGCACAGTGACAAATAGGGCTGGCTTTGTTCCATCTGCCCCCACCCACAATATATATATATCTCCACCCAATCAGAACACAGCCAAGCTCCCACCCAATCAGTTCACACCCCACTAGCAATTAAAAGGAAGAAACAGCTGCGATCTCACATTGCTCCTAGAAGCACGAAGCCGAAAACACCAGCTTGAAGATGACGAGACTTCGTCGAAACGTCATCAAGACACTTCCAATTTTACGCGGGAGAAAACCCGAATAACCAAAGAGCCATATATGTATGTATGTATGTATCTGTGTGTGTATGTATGTATATATCCTTGGGGTGCTTCAAGGAAGCGAAGACAGAAATAATGAAGAAGAAACAAGAGCCATTCAACATCCATCAACGTGGCTCTTACCCCAGGCTGGAAACAGAATAGCAGAGTTGGAAGGGCGTTTGGAGGTCTTCTAGTCCACCCCCTCCAGCTGAGGATTACCTGCAATTCACAAAACTCTCCTGGTTTCTCCAAACGAATCGGCAGCCCAAAATCTGAGATCCCTGGGCCGCTTCACACACTGGCGCCAACCCCTGGATCCCACAACCGAAGGAATCGGCCTGCAACGCACTCACACGTCCGATCTTTGGGAATCAAGCTTTTTAATTCAAATTATTAAGCGTAACTGAATTTCTTGGGGACTTGGGAGTCTATTTCCCTTTCCTTCCTTCCTTCCCAATCGAAGGAGGATTTGGGGGGCAGAGAAAAGGGGGTGGGGCTCAGATGAAGCCACTTTTATTGCATTTGGGGAGGGGGATTTTCCAAGTTTTGGGAAACACCGGCTTAAGGGCCCAAGGGGATTCGTTGTGACACAAAGAATAAAACAACCTAAAATCCCTCGTGTCATAAAAAAAGGGCTGTTAGATTTACCTTGCTTCTCTTACAATAACCCACCGAAAAGATTACAGGTAGCCCTTGACTTAACAATCATTCGTTTAGTGACCGTTCAAAGTTACAACGCTGAGAAAAGCGACGTGACCCGTTTTTCACACCCGCAACCATTAGCTGCATTACCCCCCCCAGGTCACGTGATCAAAATTCAGATTTGCTTGGCAAACGGCTCGAAGTTATGACGGTTGCAGTTTCCCTTTTTGCGACCTTCGGACCAGCAAAGACAAGGGGGGGGAAAACAGATTCACTTTACATCCGTGCTACTAAATGAACGGCCACAGCGATCCATTGAATAACGGGAAAGAAAGGCAGGTCGCAAAATGAGGCAAAACTCCCTTAGCAACAGAAATGTCAGGCTCAGCTGTGGTTTACCTGTATTCAAACCATCATAACCTTTGCTCTTAAACCGGAACCGGGTTCAAAAACCTGGGTGGGTCAAAAGGACAAGCCTCGAAGACAAGAAGGGTGTGAGGTCTCCTGCTCGAGCAGGGGGTTGGACTAGAAGACCTCCGGGGGTCCCAGATTTTATGGAATCCACCTTTTAAGATGGAGCTTAAAGAACGCAGCCATTGTTTTGAGGGGAAA
The DNA here is from genome assembly GCF_029531705.1 of Pantherophis guttatus. Next base: position 5,718,461 of record NW_026843855.1, on the reverse strand, counting down.
AAAAGGGGGGGATTTAGAACGTTCCTGAATCCGGGCAATTTTTAAATCACAGTTCTCTCGAGTTTCAAAGCTGGGTGCCACCACCTTGCCACGTCCCCGTGCCAATTTCTCCATCCTGCACGATATTCCGTTTAAAATTTAAGACATTGACGTCCCGGAGGCTTCTGTGTTTTCTCCTCAATGCGATGGAGGGATGGTGGAGGGGCTCCGAAGAAGAAGAAGAGAGGGGGGTTCTTATATCAGCTGCAAGATTTTCCTTCTCCAGGGCCCAAACCAGAGGTGAAATCCAGGAGGTTCTGGCAGGTTCGGGAGAACTGGTAGCGGAAATTTTGAGTACTTCAGAGAACCGGCAAAAACCATCTCTGGCTGGCCCCAGAGTGGGGTAGGAATGGAGATTTTGCAATATCCTTCCCCCAGGAGTGGGGAGGGAATGGGGATTTTGCAGTATCCTTCCCCTGGAGTGGAGTGGGAATGGAGATTTTGCAGTATCCTTCCCCCAGGAGTGGGGAGGGAATGGGGATTTTGCAGTATCCTTCCCCTGGAGTGGGGTGGGAATGGAGATTTTGCAGTATCCTTCCCCTGCCACACCCACCAAGCCAAGCCATGTCCACCAAGCCACGCCCACAGAACCGGTAGTAAAAAAAATTGGATTTCACCACTGGCCCAAACCTACAACGGTCCCAAATTTCAATCCATTTTTTTTTTTAAGGCCTCCATCCTGGCGAGAAGCGTAGCGCGCGTTTCTTCCGAATCGAGCCCCGCTTCGGTTCAGAGTTCAAGTTTTACATTTCATGCATATCTCTCTTTATCTTGCAAGCAGGAGAAGCTGGCCAGCCCGACCTCCTCTAAATGACCTCTGGGGTGCCCAGGTGCTTCTTATAAAACATGCTCCAGAGGTCATCGGAAGCTTGTGGGGGGCTTGCAAGCGGAGCTGGGGTGCGCCAGGAGACTCCCCCAACTCCTCCTCAGGAATGGCTCAGTGGGGCAGGGCGAGGCCAGCCCGATTTGGGACAGCTCTTGCCGGAGTTTGCATGCCCAGGAGGATGGTGCCATCCAAATGTCACCGGATGGGGGGGTGGTAGTCTTTGGGGGTGGGGGACGGGGTCTCTTGGCATCTCACTGCTGCATGCCGTTTCCGCCGGTCTGCATTTCCCAGCTGCTGGGGTCCCCCTCGTGCATGTTTTGCTGAATTTGCCAAAGGTGGTGCAGTTCTTTGAATTGCGAAACCATTTTGTCTTTGAGATCCGGATGCGAAATCTGCAGGCGGACGCTGTCCGCTGACCAGGACAGTTCTCCGGAAAACATTTCTAAAAGAAGCCGAGCAGCTACGGGGACAACCTGCATGAAAAGGGAAGAGAACAGGGGTTTAGAACGGGGGTCTCCAAGCTGGGCAATTTTAAGCTTGACGGACTTCAACTCCCAAATTCTGGGAGTTGTCAGTGAGGGAAGGACTGCAAATCCCAGAATTCCACCCCAGCTTTCTAAACCTGGAGGATTCTGGGAATCGAAGTCCGCCAAGCTTAAAATTGCCCAAGTTGGAGACCCCTGATTTAAAACAGCCGTTGTCAGTGAGGGAAGGACTACAAATCCCAGAATCCCACCCCAGCTGGCATTTCTAAACCTGGAGGATTCTGGGAGTTGAAGTCCACCAAGCTTAAAATTGCCCAGCTTGGAGACCCCTGGTTTAAAACAGCCGTTGTCAGTGAGGGAAGGACTGCAAATCCCAGAATCCCACCCCAGCTTTCTAAACCTGGAGGATTCTGGGAATCGAAGTCCACCAAGCTTAAAATTGCCCAGTTGGAGACCCTTGGTTTAAAACAGCCATTGTCAGTGAGGGAAGGACTGCAAATCCCAGAATTCCACCCCAGCTGGCATTTCTAAACCTGGAGGATTCTGGGAGTCGAAGTGCAAACACTTTAAAGGAGCCGAGTCCAAAAAGCATTGCGTTAAGTGGCCCTTTCCGATGCACCAAGGGGAGATCAGCCCCTCTAGGATTGTGTGAACTGGCTACGCAACTGTGTGCAAGTGACACACCTGGATTCGAGTCTGCTGGGGCCTTTTTAGACCTGCTCAGTTCGCCATTTGCTAAAGTCTATTTACCGGAAGTCCCCGGTTCATTTAGCGACCGTTCAAAGTTACAGCGGCACTGAAAAAAGCGACTTTGTTTAAGACTCTTTTTCACATTTACGACCGTTATGGCATTCCCCCATGGTCGGGGGATCAAAATTCGGACTCGCTTGGCAACCGACTCATATTTATGACGGTTGCAATGTCCCCGGGAGGGGGGGGGTCACGTGATCCTCCTTTTGCGACCTTTTGACCAGCAAAGTCAATGGGGGAAGCCAGCTTCACTTAATGACGTCCCTAACGTAAGAACTGCAGTGATTCACTTAACGGTGGCAAGAGAGGTCATAAAACGAGCCGCGAAATGCGCTTAACAGATGTTTTGCTTAGCGACAGACATTTTTGGCTCCATCGTGGTCGTAAGTCGAGGACTACCTGTAGTAATAAGCGTCAAAAGTGCCATCAGACGTTTGATTTTTACCTAACGCCGGTGTCCTAAAATGAACCTACCTGGACCGTGATTAGTTTTTTCTCTTTCGGTTTCTGGTCGGGCCACTCTTCCCCAAAACAGAAGAAAATCTCGTAGGGGGGAGGCGTGCGGGACTGGCCTTTCTGGAACATGATGAGTCCTGCAGGAAGGGAAAAATAAAATTAGAATAAAAAAATTATAAATAAATAAAATTATAATTTAAAAAAAAAAAGTTCCCCAGCCAGAAAGGAAAATCAACTTTTCACATTAGCCACAAGGCAGCAGAAGCCAGGGGGAAAAAAAAGAAGGCAAATTCAGAAAGGGAAAAAAAAAACAATTTCCTAAATGGGAAATTTTGACTGGGAAACATATGAATCCATAATTGAGAACGGCTGTTCTTTGCTGACTGTATTCAAATGTTGATTAAAATTGGATTTTGGCACAGGGGTGGGTGGGGGGAGGAATTGGAGGGCTCATCCAAATCTCTAAATTTGGCAACTTGAAGACCTGTGGACTTCAACTCCCAGAATTCCTCAGCCATCCATGCTGGCTGGGGAATTCTGGGAATTGAAGTCCACCCATCTTAAAGTTTGTCAGCTGGGGAATTCTGGGAGTTGAAGTCCAGTGTCTTAAAACACACTGGCAGAGGGAATTCTGGGAGTTGAAGTCCACCCATCTTAAAGCAAGCTGGCTGGGGAATTCTGGGAATTGAAGTCCACCCATCTTAAAACACACTGGCAGGGGGGATTCTGGGAGTTGAAGTCCACCCATCGTAAAGCCTGCTGGCTGGGGAATTCTGGGAATTGAAGTCCACCCATCTTAAAACACACTGGCAGGGGGGATTCTGGGAGTTGAAGTCCACCCATCTTACAAGTTCCCAAGGTTGAGAGACGCCACTCTGAATCACAGCTTTCCAAACTTAACAACTTCATTAAAGACTTGTGGACTTCAACTCCCAGAATTCCTCAGCCATCCATGTTGCCTGGGGGATTCTGGGAGTTAAAGTCCACCTGTCTTAACAGTCGCCAAGGTTCAAATGCTTTAACCAGACACAGTCCTGTCTACAACTCTTGAAAACCTCTCGAGACAAGCCAACATTTCCTCCATCCGGTTGGCCTCCAGGAGAACATCCATCCACCACCCTTCTACGATGCTCTACTATGCATACTAGTCTCTCTCCCCGCCCTCTCCGGCGAGGGTGAAACTACAAAGCCCATCCTCCTCTTCCCAGGACACCTGCTGAAGGCCCCATCTCACCGTTGAGGAAACTCTCCAGGCTAAAAAGCTTGACCTTCTTCTCGCGTTCAATGGGATTGGGTCCGGCCAGCTCTCCGGCACACGGGCCGGTCCAGAAGACTTTACATTGGCACAACCGGATGGCGTAAATGTCCTGGCCTTGCAGTTCCAGGATGAGACCCCGGTCCAGGACGTCCAGTAGCTGGTGGGTGTAGTAACGCTGCTTCTCGTTGGGGACTGCCTCGGCGCTGGGGAAACGCACCTGCTCCAACGTCACCGGCCCGAAGAGCTCCACCTGTTCGTGGGTGGGCTCCAGGTGGCTGTGGAAGAGGCGGCAGCCATGGGGGTTACTGATGGTCAGGGCTCCCACCGGACGTCCGCGGTACTGGAATTTGATCTCCAGGTCGGTCACTGAAGGAGGAAGAGGAGGAGGAGATGACACAAAAGGCAAGGGTGAACCAGGGCATTGGGTGGGAGGGTCGCCGATGGGCAATCGGGGAGGGGTGACCCCAAAACTCAAAGCCTTTTGGGTGGGGGGAGGAGTCTGCAGGGAAAGGTCGAAAAAGGCAAGATGGCCGCCACCACGGTGCAAACAGAACTCTACCAAGAGTGTAGAGGTACTTCTCATTGTGATTGAAGGTAGGTTCACACAACCTGCTGACCCCCCATTTCCTGAATTACCCATTTCTTGGGTCTGCATAGGACATTAAACCAGCCACTAACCACGGTTAGTTAATTCATAGGACACGTTAAGCCACCCAAAATGGAACCAAGGTTAATAGTAACTGAGTAACTCAGAGTTTAAACCTACACGGGATAAACACATGCCCATCGTCTGACCAAAATTAAAATAATAATTAAAAATTAAGAAGCAAATGAATTAATTAAAAACTAAAATCAAAGACTCGATGGAGCACCGGATCTTTTTCTGCGGGTCAGTTTTCAATGTTTTTATTACAGGTAGTCCTCGACGTATGACCACAACGGAGCCCCAAGTTTCTGTTGTTAAGTGAGACACTTTACATCAGTTTTGCCGCCCCATTTTACGACCTTTCTTGAGGCAGTCGTTAAGTGAATCACTGCCATTGTTAAGTTAGCAAAACGGTTGTTAAGTGAATCCTGCTTCCCCCTTGACTTTGCTTTGTCAGAAGGATGCAAAAGGACGTGACCCCCCCCCCCCGGACGCTGCGACCGTCATAAATGTGAGTTGCCGAGTGTGTGAATTTTGCTCACGTGAGCGTGGGAATGTTGCAACGGTCGTAAGTGTGAAAAACGGTCATGTCACTTCTTTTCAGGGCTGTTGTAACTTCACAAACAGTTCACTAAACGAACGGTTGTAAGTCAAGGACCACCTGTCATGCTAGCCAACATAGGCGTTCTGTGCAAATGCGACTGCTAGAACTTTAGCTGAAATGGGTCGTGTGAACCGAGCCAGGAGGAGACCCCACTTTCCCTCTCATCTCCCCATTCCCACGGTGCACCCCCATAAAAGAGAGAGAGAGAGAGAGAGAGGCTTACGTGGCAGCATGTGGGGGCTGATCAATAAATTCGGGATGAACTGCTCGATGGGGGCTGCAGGACAGCCCCCCTCGGGGAGAGGCGCCAAGGTTCCTGGCATGGCCATGCTCTCGGGCACCAGCGGCATCCGGCTTGCAGATTCGCCAAAGTTGGGCACCGGAGGCTCCCCTCCTACCGCGAAGGCCCCCACGGGGGTTGGTGCTGGGGGTCCAGGCCCCACCTCTGGGGGAGCCAAGTGGGAGAAGTTCCCATTGGCACATGAGTTAGTGTAGAGGGTCTCTTGCTTGAGCCACGGGTAGGGGGGAAGGGGCTCTGCGACGTGCGATGGATCTGGAACGAGAGAAGCCGTTCGAAATTCCGTTCAGATATACATAGCACCACAGAACAAAAAGAGTACAATCACCATGTGCTTTACTGCTCAACTCTAACTGTAATAGGAAACAGGAAACTCTACTTAGAACAAAAGAGCAAAAGAACATAACTATGTTATATATAACATATATGTTATATATTTATATATAACATAGATCCAACTTTCTAAACACCACTCTCTATTGGCTGACTACTACTGTAGTTGTTGCACAGAAATACATTCCAACATTGAATTCCAACAGGAGCGACCAAGAAACTTCATCAAAGTGGAAGGATTGCAACGATGTTGTTTCCATGCTTGGAGGGGGTCCAAAGGCAGCTCCCTTCTCTGTGCGGTTTCTTGTTACTGTACAACGAACTCAACATAACACAAGTCTCTTTCCTCCTCCTGTTTTCCCCACAACCCTGTAATGTGGGTCCGGCTGAGAGAGAGGGAGACTGGCTAAAATCACCTAACTGGTTTTTACATGTAAGGCAGGACTAGAACTCCCAGTCTCCTGGTGATTAGCCTAAAGTCACCCAGTCGGCTTTCATGCTAAGACGGGACTAGAACTCACTGTTCCCTGGCGAATTGAGCCAAAGTCACCCAGTTGTCTTTGGTGCTTAAGGTGGGACTAGAACTCACCGTCACCTGATTTCTAAGCCAGTATCTTAATCGCGACACGAAACTGAGTCTTCTTTAGAAAGCAGTTGGGAGTCCCTGCTAAGCAGGAAAGATCTGAAGCAATTCTTCCCTGCCCATCCCTCCAGGCTTGCCCCCCCCCACCTTCTTCTGGGTGCTGCCAAGAACCCACCTGCAATCCTTAAAGTGGGCATCATTTTCTGGAGCTGCAATCAAAGGGGGGAAAAAAATTAGTGAGTTAGGCAGCTAGCTGGTCAGTCAATTCTATTATCTCTCATTGTCATTCTCTCTCTCATTCTCTCTCTCTCTCTCTCTCTCCCCCACTCCCTTCCTCCCCCCATCATCTATGTCTGTCTGTCTGCCTGTCTGTCTATCATGTATCTCTATTTACCTATCTATCCATCCATCCATCTCTGTATATCATCATCTCTATATTTATTCTATCTATCCAACCTATCATATCTCTCTCTTTCTCTCTCTGTCTCTCTGTCTCTGTCTCTGTCTCTTCCTCCATGTCTCTCTTTCTCTGTGTGTGTCTCTCTCTGGCTCTTTCTTTCTTTCTTTCTTTCTTTCTTTCTTTCTTTCTTTCTTTCTTTCTTTCTTTCTCTCTCTCTCTCTCTCTCTCTCTCTCTCTCTCTCCCCCCATTCCCTCCCTCCCTCCCTCATCTATGTCTGTCCTTCTATCTATCTATCTATCTATCTATCTATCTATCTATCTATCATCTATCTATCTCTGTATATCATCATCATCATCTCTATATTTATTCTATCTCTCCAGTCTATCATATTTCTCTCTCTCTCTCTCCTCTCTCTCTCTCATTTTGGAACCGCTTGTCTCCCCCACAGAGAGACTCTCGGGGGGTGGGAGGTCTGTAAAAATATAACGCTAAAGAAAAGAGCTAAACCCAGGGCCCGTGGAGTTTAGCCCCAGCAACAGAAGTGAACTGGAAACCTGCTGGCTTGAAGGTGGTCTCAGCTGCAGCTGTGTGGAAAACTGAATTCTGTGGTTTGCCGTGTGCTAAATGCAGCAGAATCGAGATGCAGAAATATAACAGGGGATTTATGTCTCTCGTGACATCAGCCTCGCCCAGCACAGAAGGCCCCATGACCCACAAGCCTCAATTCTTGTGCTATTTTCTACAGGGAGGGCAAAAAAACCCCACAAAAAACCCACCACCCCCTAGATCTGCGCCCCAAAAAGCTAGGAAGACCCCCCCAAATCTCACCTCCTCCTCTTCTTCACATCCCACAGGCTCTTCTCCACCAAAGGTCTCTAAAGGTGAAAAACAGATGGTTGCAGAGCCTTAAATTGTTGCAAGGGTTGCAGGTGTGTTGTTGTCTCTTGAGCCAAGGGGTTCCCCCCAAACATTAAGGACAAGGACTGGGGGCTTCCCCGCATTGGTCTCCCTCTCCGCTGCTCCCTTATGCTTGCCTGCTATGCAGTGACAGATTCTGGGAGGGGGAAGGAAGGGGGAAATGCTTGGGGAAAGGAAAGTAAGTGCTGCCATCTCCTCGAGATGCTACCTCAAGGTCGCCTAGCTGGGAGAAGAAGGGGGCCGCACACCAGACTGCAAGCTTGGACTGACCGTTATGGAAAAATCTTGCCTGATCCTGATTGGTTACACCGGGGTGGACAATGAGAGAAAGTTAAGGGAGGGAAATGTAGAAGTTGGGAATTTGAGCGCGCGATTCTCAGTTCCGGCTTTGCAATACTGCAGTACACTTGATCTCTAATAAACTATACTAGGGGTCGGCAACCTTAAACACTCAAAGAGCCACAAAGGTCCTAACCGGAAGCCCACCCACCCCCATTCAATTCTGGAGCCGACCGGAAGTCTGGTTCCCCCTACCATAGAGTCCCTTCCTAGCGTGGCCTCCGGAGCCCGGGGAGGCTGTTTTTGCCCTCCTGGAGGCTCAAGGAAAGCCTCTGGAGCCTGGGGAGGGCAAAAATGCCCCCCCCCAGCATGGTGCAGGAAGCTGACTAGGCCACGCCCCCATGGCCACGCCCACTCAGCAACCGGGCAGAGAGCCGGTTGCTAAAATTTTTCAATCCCACCCCTGATGGGGAGGGAATCCCAGGGTGGGATTTTTGCCTGTTTTCATTTGTGAAACGCTGGGAGGGGATGCAGGAGCAGCCAGTAAGGATAACAGACAGCGCCTTCCCACAACCCCCACAACTCCTTTTTTTTAAAAGGAGTGGAAAGGGAGAAGAAGGAAAATGCCCTCAACCCATCAGGATTGACAGGTTTCATAGCTCTTCCCGAACCTGCCCAACCTGTCTGAGCAGACAATAATGAGGGAGAGGGGGGTGGGGAGGGGGAAGAAAGGAAGGAAGGAAAGAAGGAAGGAATGAAAAGGGCTGGGAAGGAGGAAGGAAGATTGAGAAAGGAGGAGGAAGGAAGGAAGGAAGGAGAAAAGGAAGAGTGGGAGGGGGAGGGAGGGAGGAAGGAAAGAAAAAAGACTGGAAAGTTGGAAGGAAGAGAAAGGAGGAGGGGAGGAGGGGAAGGGAAAGATGGAAAGGAAAAGGAAAAGGAAGGAAAGGAAAGGAAAGGAAAAGAAAGGAAAGGAAATAAGGGAAGGAGGGGAGGGAAAGAGAGGGAAGGGAAGGGAAAGAAGGAAAGGAAAAGAAAAGGAAAAGGAAAGGAAAGAAGGAAAGGAAAGGAAAGAAGGAAAGGAAATAAGGGGAGGAGGGGAGGGAAAGAAGGAAAAGAAAAGGAAAAGGAAAGAAAGGAAAGGAAAGAAGGAAAGGAAATAAGGGAGGAGGGAGGGAAAGGGAAGGGAAAGGAAAGAAGGAAAGGAAAGGAAAGGAAAAGGAAAGGAAAGGAAAGAAGGAAAGAAAGGAAAGGAAAGAAGGAAAGGAAATAAGGGGAGGAGGGGAGGAAAGGGAGGGAAAGGAAAGAAGGAAAGGAAAAGGAAAGGAAAGGAAAGGAAAGAAGGAAAGGAAAGGAAAGGAAAGAAGAAAAGGAAATAAGGAGGAGGGGAGGGAAAGGGAAGGGAAAGGAAAGAAGGAAAGGAAAAGAAAAGGAAAAGGAAAGGAAAGGAAAGAAGGAAAGGAAAGGAAAGGAAAGGAAAGAAGGAAAGGAAATAAGGGAGGAGGGAGGGAAAGGAAGGGAAAGGAAAGAAGGAAAGGAAAGGAAAGGAAAGGAAAGGAAGAAGAGAAAAAGAGACAGGGGGGTACGTGTAGAACTTCCATGCAAGTATCTCTGCCACCTCTTGGGTGCGTGGGTGGAGGGGACCTCTTGTGGTGGGGTAACGTAAAATCCATGGGTCACCACGTGACTTCACCGCTTGGGCGGGGGGGCAAAGCAATGACATTGCAAAAGCAGCCGGTACCTCCATTGGGCAGGGGTGCGTCGCAGACCTCGTAAATCTTGTAGGGCTGCATCGGCGTGTCTTTGGTCCCGTCGTAGATGAGGCTGAACTCCCGGCTTTTGTTGAGGGCGCAACGCAGGTTGGCCTTCCATTTGGCCGGATCCGGCTCGTCCACGCCCTCGTTGTATTTGCCCGTTTCTTTGGCCCAGGCCTGTCCGTGCGAGAAAGAAAAGAGCGTGAGATTTCTGATGCTTCCCGCCGGCTTCCCCAAAGCAAAGTCACTGGGGAAGCCAGCAGGAAGTCCGAACTCCCTCTAGTTCCCACTGTTTGTTTGCTCTCCTGGGGTGATTTTGTTTCTCTTTTGAATTAGGGAGTTCTCAATTTACAATAAAATGGCAGATTAACAGAGTTGGAAGGGACCTTATAGGTCATCTAGTCCAACCCCCTGCTCAAGCAGGAGACCCTGAGTACAACTTACAACCATTTGTTAGTAAGTAGTACAGGTACAGGCTTGTAAGAAGTATAGGTAGTATTGAGTTACAACCACTTGCTTTATTTACAACAGCACTGAAAAACATGATTTAGGACCACATGTTTCACACTTACGACCGTTGCAGCATCCTCACGGTTACATGATCAAAATTTGGACACTTGGCAACTGACTCATATTTATGACGGTTACAGTGTCCCGGGGTTATGTGATCCATTTTTGCGAACTTCTGACCCGCAATGTCAATGGAGGAAGGCAGATTCACTTAACGACTGTGTTAGTAACTGAACAACCACAGTGATTCACTTAACAACAGTGGCCAGAAAGGTTGTAAAATGGGGCAAAACTCACTTAACCTCTTTCTTCTTAGCAATAAAAATGTTGGGTTCGACTGCGGTCGTAAGGGGAGGACCGCCTGTAAAAAGTGACTTATTTTTGAAATTTGCTTGCCGCGATAATTATTTTTCTTTTTATGATATAGACCCTCGCTTAACGACCACGTTACTTACGTAACGAATGCAATGATTCACTTAACAACTGCGGCAAGGAAAGTCGTAAAATGGGACACACTCACTTAACAAGTGTTTCACTTAGCAACATAAACCTTGGGCTCAATCCTGGTTGCGACTCGAGTGGTATTTTTGTTGCTTTTATTGGCCAGTCTAAAATTCTAATGAAAACGTTGATTCTGGTCTCCCTTCTTCACAAAGGATGACCAAGGTAGTTCACTTGGATGGGATTCAGCCGGTTTGGGCGAAGCGGTTTTTAAATTGCTGGCTGGCTCCGCCCCTCCCCTCCCCTTCCAGGAGTACCCATGTGCCCCATTTTGGCTCCCAGGAGGCTGCAGGGAGGCCTACTAGGCCCAAAATGGGGCGCGAAGGGGTATGGCACCCCCCGGCGGCCCATTTTGCTCCCAGAGGGGTGCAGGAGGCCGAATGCTGCCTGTCACACCCCCTGGCCACGCCCACCGTGGCCACGCCCACCCACCCGGTCTTTAGGGCAGAGAACCGGTTGTTAAATGATTTGAATCCCGCCCCTGCTTAGCACCTTCCTTCCACGCTACCCGCACATGTTTCGTGACCAGGCAGCTTGAACCCCCACAGCCCATCCTCCTCCGCTCCGGGGGTCACCTTGAAGATGGTGTTCTCGTCATCCTGGCACGGCACGTGACGGGTGGCATGGCGCCAGGGGATGCAAAACTGCTTCTGTTCCGGATCTACCCAGCGCAGACCCGGGTACAGGCCGCTGTTCACCTGGGCCACCAGCCAGGGCTTCAGGCGGATGCGCCGCGGGTGGGGGTTCATGGTTCAGACCCCCTCCCCGCCTCTCTCGAAGGGCCTGGCCTGGAAGGAGAAGCCGAGAAGTAATCAGGAAACGGAGCCCAAATCTGGAACTGGCCAATAGCGTTTTCCGAGGAAAACCTGCCGGGGGCGGTCCCGAAGGGCTCAGAGGCTGTAGTCCAGCTTCCCCCCCCTCCCCTTTGATAATGGATGGTTTGGGGAAGCCTCCATCCATCGGGACCCAGGAGAACCTCAACCCCGTGGAAGCTTGGAAGGTAGGAGGCCACCAACAAGAAATATGAGCCAGCCGTGTGCGGCAGCTGCCAAAAAAGCCAACGCCATCCTAGGCTGCATTAACAGAGGGATAGAATCAACCTTGGTTACGTAGGGAAAACCTGGCTAGAAAATAAACACACATAAACCCTACGAAGAAGTAAGAATATATATATATATATATCTATATCCCACGTTTCATCCAGCTCTCCACCTCGTTTTCCACTTCTGCAAACTCGTTATCTTGCATTCTTGGATAGGAAATGTAGCAACGGAGGACTCCTTATTCCCCTAGAATCGCCTTATGGTTTCCAACGGGCAGCAGTGACGGACGGTGGCCAGGAAGGCCGTAAAACGGGGCAAAATTCACCACGCCGGTGTCTCGCTTAGCGACGGGGACCTTGGGCTCCCTGGTGGCTATAAACCGAGGACTACCCAGGTTGCCGTTCGTATTCCCTCGCGTCCAGTTTTAAATTCCTCTTCGTAAGGATTGTGGGGTTTTTTTGAAAAATGTTATTTTTATTTTTAAACAAGCATACATAAAATCATAAAACCATTTTCAATTACTCACAAGTGGTTACAAGCCTTTTGTGCGTCTTCACCATATTCATAGCTTACAGTTTACCTAAATTCTCGTACTATCGATCTAATGTATATCTATGTATTATTGTCCTCATTAATCATTTATTTGACTATAAGCTATTCTTCCCTCATTTGGTACAAAATCTTCTAAGATCTGAGTTAATTTATATTGCAACATTCATTCCATCATCCTGAATCGATCCAATAATAATAATAATACATCTTTATGTCATATTTTATATAGTTCTACAATTCTTGTGTTATAAAGATCTCTACCATATTTCATTTCCATATTTTTTTATCTAACCATGGTTAGGGTTGTTTTCATACTTCCTAACCACGACTGCTTTTAATATATATATATATTTATGGTTTTCCTTCGCTGCTGGATGTGATCCAGAGTCACTTTCTGTTGAGATGGGCGGCCATTGACGTTGGACGGAGAGATAAATAAATGACGCCCGTTTCCTTTAATGTGGCGATGACGGATCGCCCTGGATAGTTGCAACGCCTCCGATTCTGGTTCCACGGGTGCGACCACGCCACCCACGAGGCAGCAGGGCAGGTCAGCCTTTCAACTGCTCCCTTGCAACCACAGCCAGGTGCCAAGGAGCGCTGAGCCCGGTGGCATTCTTCTTCCAAAGAGAGCCTCTGCCAAGGGTTTATTTGGGCGCTCGGCTGCTCGGCCCCCTATTTCACCCATGCTCCCAAAGCGACAGGTGCTTGACTTCTGCAGCTCACCAACGTCGGATGCATTGGATTGAACGTAGAAGAATAGAGCTGGGAGGGACCTTGGAGGTCTTCTAGTCCAACCCCCTGGTCTCCTGTTTGAGCAGTGATGGCTAATCTTTTGGCCATCGCGTGCTAAAAACCCAGGGGAGTGCGGGGTGGTTGCGCACGTGCGTGGCCACACCCATAATTCTTTGCGCCCTGCTCCCCCATGCATGCGTGCGCAATCCCCCCATGTTCCCCCCGCTTTTGGCATGTGATGGCCCGGTGGGCCCGTTTTTTGCCCTCCCCAGGCTCCAGAGGCGTTCTAGGAGCCTGGGGAGGGCAAAAACAGCCTTCCCCACCACCCCGGAGGCCCTCCGGAGGCCGGAAACAGCCCGTTTGCCGACTTCCATTGGGCACAAAAGGCCCAAAAAGTAGCTGGCCAGCGCGCGCATGCGTGCTGGAGCTGAGGTAGGGCAACACTCGCGTGCCCACCAATATGGCTCCGTGTGCCACTTGTGGCACGCGTGCCATTGGTTCGCCATCACGGCCTATTTCATTTCAAATAAATGGTTGTCCAGTCTCTTCTTGAAAACCTCCAGTGATGGAGCATCCACAATTTCTGGTGGCAAGCAGTTCCACTGGTTAATTCTTCCTTAGTTCCCTGGTTGCTTCTCCTTGATTAGTTTCCATCCTTTGCTCTTGTGTTTTGGAGAATAGTTTGAACCCCTCTTCTTGGTGGCAGCCCCTCAAATATTAGAAGACGGCATCATCTCACCCCCATCCTTCTTTTTTTAATAATAATAATAATAATAATATAACAATATAATAATATAACAATAATACTTTATAATACAGGCAGCCCTTGATTTACAACATTTCGTTTAGGACCATTCAAAGTTGCAACATCACTGGAAAAAAGTGACTTATGACCATTTTTCACACTTACGACCGTTGCACCATCCCCATGGTCATGTGATCAAAATTCTCGTGATCCCCATGGTCACGTGATCAAAATGTGAGTCTCGGCCAGTGACTCACATTTATGACGATCACAGTGTCTCTGGGTCACGTAATCCCCTTTTGCAACTTTTTGAGGAGCGAAGTCCATGGGGAAACCCGATTCCCTTAACAACAGTTTGACTAACTTAAGAATGACAACGATTCACTTAACAACCGTCTCAGGAAGAGTTGTAAAATGGGGCAAAACTCACTTAGCAAATATCTCACTTAGCAACATAAATTTTGGGCTCCGTTGTGGTCGTTAAGTCGAGGAAACCAGTACTTGGAAGAGCTTCCATCCTGCGACGATATCTGTAACAACGTCGCACATCCACATCTGGCTATCCCAGATCCACGGGAAAGGACTCGATAGAAGATGGATAAAAATGGCAAATCGAGTCTGAACATCTGGATGACTGTGGAACGAGCCGCAATATACTAAAGATCGCACAGACTGACTGCAAACGACGGCACGACAAAGTAGCGACAACGTCTCATTGAAAAGTCTTGAAGAAATGTCGTTTGTCCACAAATGGGACCATAAAATTAAAAAAAAAATCATAGAAAATGAAAGAGCTCAAGCGTTCTCTGACTTTAGACTTCAAACAGACAGCACCTGCCATGTAACACCCCAGACGTAACAATTATCGATAAAAAAGACAAAAAAGTTTGGATATTGGATGTGGCAGTACCTAGAGACAGAAGAGCAGAAGAGAAAGAACTGGAGGAGATCACAAAATACAAAGACCTACAAATAGAAATAGAACAACTATGGCAAAAGAAAGCAGAGGTAGCACCAATAGTAACAGGTAATTTGGGTACCCTCTCAAAACACCTGGAGAAACAATTGAATGCCATCGGCATTGACAAATTCACCATCAGTCAATTGCAAAAAGGCAGCTTGAATTTGAACCGCTTACATCCTGCGGTGACAACCTTTAACGTCATCAAATAACAACATCTGTCTATCCCAGGTCCTTTGGGAAGAACTCAAGTGGTGGATAAAAATGCCAAATCCACTTTGAAGACCTGGCTGGCTCTACAACTGACTATAATGATTGGCATTGACAAAATCATCAAGTCAATTGCAGAAGGCAGCTTTGATTCTGAACAGCTTATATCCTGCGATGATATGTTATAACCATCATTCACATTCACATCTGCCTATTTCAGGTTCTCGGGAAGGACTCACGACAAGAATGCCAAAATCCAGTCTGTACCTCTTTAAAGTTAGCATGTTTTAAATGGCTGGACTTCAACTCCCAGAATTCCCCAGCCAGCATTGTTAAGGAATATGTGCAGAGTAACCCTTGAGTAGCAAGGGTGTGCACATGAGAAAAACGGCAGAGAGTGATTGTGACTAAGCACTGTCAATACACAGACACACTGAGTTGTGATATTCTTTTACTTTGAGGAAAAAGGAAAGCAAAGTCCAATAAACAATCCAGGTCGTACACAGATAAAGATAGTTAAATTGTCAATCCAGGGATATTCCAAGAACAAAGTCTTCTTACCAGTTGTTGTAGTCATATGCAATAAAACAGTTCTTTTTGGAGTTGCAAACAGGAACAAATACAGCAGTAAAACAATCAGTAAAACAGTAGAAAACAACAAGTAGCAGTGATCATGCAGAGAGAACAGGCAGAGAGAAGCAGAGGTAGCAATAATAATGTAATAAGAAAAACAAGCCATGATTCAAGCTTCCTCTTAAGTACGTTGGCTACAGAGCTAGCCAATCAGAATACAGTATGATGCAATACAGCATTACAGTCTTAAAGCTATACATTAGATTTTGACTGCAAACATGCATTGATGGTTTATATATATTGCCAACCCAACCAGTTAGGCAATAGCCATTCCCTAACAAGCATGATTTAAGTTGAGTAGACTTCAACTCTCAGAATTCCCCAGCCAGCATGATTTAAAATGACTAGACTTCAACTCCCAGAATTCCCCAGCCAGTAGGCTTTGAGATGGGTGGACTTCAACTCCCAGAATTCCCCAGGCAGCATGATTTAAGATGAGTGGACTTCAACTCCCAGAATTCCCCAGCCAGCAGGCTTTGAGATGGGTGGACTTCAACTCCCAGAATTCCCCAGCCAGCATGATTTAAAATGACTAGACTTCAACTCCCAGAATTCCCCAGCCAGCATGCTTTGAGATGAGAATTCTGGGAGTTGAAGTCCATATCTCTTACAGCATGCTGGCTAAGGAGTTATGGGAGTTGGAGTCCACCCATCTTCAAGTCCCCAAGATTCAAGAACATTGGGCCAAACCAACATCTGGTTTTCTCAAAGAAAACACGGCATGATTCAAACCTTGTTCTTAACTGGGTTACGACAGGAAAAAAAAAAAAAATCTCCCTGCCAGCAGAAAGGGGAAAATTTTGCCGGAGCCCAAAATTCCGGTTCAGCAACTAAGAGAGGAGCCCGTCTGGAGAGATGCAAACACGTCAGGGATCAGCCAAGAATGTTCAACCTTGAAATCCAGTTACAGCTTCTATTGATACTGCAGTTAATTATACAGAATTTGGGATTTTTCCATCATTCACTTGCTTTCCACTCCTTAAGAGCAGAGGTCTTCAAACTTGGCAGCTTTAAGACTTGTGGACTTCAACTCCCAGAATTCTCCAGCCAGCTGTGCTGGCTGGAGAATTCTGGGAGTTGAAGTCCACAAGTCTTAAAGCTGCCAAGTTTGAAGACCTCTGCCTTAGAGTTATGAATTGTCGCTCTCGCAAGCGATGGAGTCTGTGTGTGTCTCGAGGTACACACACACACACACTCCGACAAGCGAAGTTCCCCGGGGAAACGATCCGGACTCAGAATGGGAAACCCCGAAGCAGATATTCCAAGGAATCTAAAAATCTTATTTTTTTGTTGTTGTTTTTTTTCTCTCTAGCAGAAAACGTATGTGGTGGCAGAGAGTACCAAAAAAACAGTAAATCAATCTGTTCTATTTGAAACTGACCGGATCTCATGTCAGAATGAGGAATCGATTCTAGGCACGTTAAGAATAAGGTTCGAAAACTTTAATTAGCAATTTTATGATGTTTGTGTGTCTGTATTTTTCTTGACTGTACACCGCCTTGAGACTTTGGCCAATCACCAGGAGATGGTGAGTTCTAGTTCCATGTTAAGCATTAAAGCCATTTGGGTGACTTTGGGCCAAGCACAGGAGACGGTGAGTTCTAGTTCCATGTTAAGCATGAAAGATATCTGGGTGACTTTGGCCAATCACCAGGAGACGACGAGTTCTAGTTCCATGTTAAGCATGAAAGATATCTGGGTGACTTTGGGCCAAGCACCAAAGAGATGAGTTCTAGTTCCGCTTTGGACATGAAAGTTGCAGGGTGACTCTGAGCCAATCACCAGGAGACAGGGACTTCTAGTCCCAATAAGCATGAAAGCCATTGGGTGACTTTGGGCCCATCACCAGGAGACGATGAGTTCTAGTCCCACCATAAGCATGAAACTCGGCTGGGTGACTTTGGGCCTCCCTCCCCTCCTCCTCCCTCCTCTCTCTCTCATAGCCCAATCTACCTCACAGGATTGTTGTTGCGGGAGAAAATAGGCAGAGGAGTGTGTGTTGCACATTGAGTTAGTAACAGGGGGAGGAAACAAGCAAACAAACTTAGCTGGCAAGCGAGCCAGTAAGGAAAAAACAGGGATTTGGTTTGCAAGTGTGCAAAAGGACACACTTCCTTCAAAGGCCGGCTTCATCACCTTGGGTGTGCAGGAGAGTAAGCCAGTTTGACAACTCTGGGCTCACTTTAATAACAGCCCTGGGTGCAATGAAGCCTCTTGTTTATTTGTGGGTGAAACACGGCACGCTGCCCTTCCGACAAGCAGCTTCTTGCAGGGCGCCTTCCGATTCGACGGTACACTTATTATTTATTTTCCCAATTTATATATGTCACCCACCTCAGTTATCAAGCCACTCCTGGCAGCTGACAACACGATAAAAGTTTTGGGGGTTCGGGGTGGGCCATCGCATGATCCTCAAAAGATTTATACGATCTGAAAAAATTAGTAAGGAAAATGTATATTTGATTACACATTGTAATAACAGCTGCAAGAATTGTGTATGCTCAAAACTGGAAATCAGAGAAAATACCTTTGGAAGAAGAAGTAATAAAAAATTTTTTTAGACTGTGCAGGAATGAATAGATTAACTTTGATGATTAAAGACAAGGAGGAATCGGAATATTTTAAAACACGGAATTATTTTTATAGTTGGTTGGAAAAGAGATATAAATGACTGATACTATAATTGTGTACAAATGATGACTATAATATTGATTTAGAAATGAAATGTTAGAATGGTTTGGATGAAGATGAAGATAGAAGAAATTTATGGAAGATGGAGAAGAAGCCTAGAAGATAACACCGAGGCGTCACAGGGAAGGGAAGGTTGATGTATTAAATGTTTGTTTGTTTTAAAAAATAAAAAAAAAATATTAAAAAAACAAACAAAGGGAAGGTCAGGGCGAAAAACTGGGTCCACACCCGGGAAGTTCGATTAAACTACTTTATTGCTGAAGTAGTTTATTCCCACGTGCGGGAATCTTCTCAACGAATGGTCGTCCACGGCTTAGAGTCAGATAAGGCTCAATGGAATTCAAGGGAGGTCGGACTTCGTTCGCTTGTGGCGACGTAGGGATGCTAGGCTGATTTCTCTTTTGACGCCGCCCCCGGATTCTGCCATTCCTTATCCGACCTCGAGATCCTTCACCCCTCCAAGAAAACTGCATATATATATTTCTGGAGGACCAAAATAAATATATATATATTTTGGGGCGTGTCTTCTCCCGAACTCCTTCCCCGTCTTCACAGCTGTTCGGGTTTCCTCTCCAAATTATGACGGGAGACCCGAAGAAATCTTCCATGAAACATCGACGAGTTCAACTTCCAGGAACTGAAAATCCACACAGACGGCTCGGGTGCTGGGTGACCGTTTTTCCTGTAGATGTGAGTCATGGTGTGAACTTTCTTCTCGAAATGAGGAAAGAGGCAAAGAAAGAGGAGAAATGAAACCGAGTGGCCCTCAAAACGGGAGTGGGGGAGGGGCGGAGAGCTGGCATGACGCTGCTTGGAGAAATCAGGGAACCCACGAGGCTGTTCTCCCAAAGAACGCAGCACACACAAAGTCCGTTCAAACCTTAATTTACTGAATAAACCAGTCTTTTACAACAACGGCTCTTAATTAATTGCATTAACAGCTGCCAAGAATTCAAAGAATAATAACTGAAAACTTACTAAGGTTGACAGAATGCCCAGAAGCAATTTGCAGGAAGCTGATAAGATAAGCAAGACAAGACATGAAGGTATGTGAACGAAGTTGTTTCCTGCAAATTGCTTCAGTCGGCGTTCCTCCTTAAATAGACTAAGGGAGTGGCCAATTAGCCCCAAGCCTTACTCTCGAGGAGACCTCCTCCTGAAGAGCCACTCCTGCCTTTTAGCAGCTCTGCGCGCCCGTGCATCGAGAAGAGGCTCCTCCTCTTCTTCCTCTTCACCCATGGAAGCTTCTAGAGGTTCTGAAGGCCCTGGCTGAATCCCCGCCTCTGGCACCACATCTTCTCCAGCCTCCTCACTGTCCGACTCGAGTGCCGGCTGCACAGGCTGCTGGCGCAGCACCACACCAGCCTCCTCGCTGTCGGAATCAGCTACTAGCTGCACAGGCCGCTGACGGGCCACAACGGAGGTGGACTTACCACACGGATACTTTTCAAAAGCTCTTTTGCGCCTGGTCCCATCCCAACCGGGTGCCATCACCGCTGAGAGCTCTCTAAGAAGGAGAAGGGCGGTTTCTAAACACGATAAATAAACACAGGGAGTCCTCAATTTACAACGTTTCGCTTAGTGACCGAAGTTACAACGGCGCTGAAAAAAGCGATTTAGGACAACTTTTCACACCTACGACCGCTGCAGCAACTCCGTGGTCTCGTGATCCAAATTCAGAAGCCTGGCAACTGGCATGTATTTATGACGGTCGCAAGTGTCACGCGATCCGCTTTTGCGACCTTCCGGCAAGCGAACTCAGTGGGGAAGCCAGATTCACTTAACGACGGTGTGACTCATTTAACAATTGAGTGGATGCTCCATCCCTGGAGGCTTTCAAGAAGAGACTGGACTGCCTTCTGTCAAAAATGGTGGAGGGTCTGCTGGGTAAGGGGTCAGACTAGATGACCTACAAGGTCCCTTCCGACTCTGTTATTCTATATTCAATGGCACAGAAGTTGCCTTCAGAAGTTGTGGGAGTTTATCTGTGGAAGCTTTCAAGGAGAGACTGGATTGCCATCTGTCGGAAATGGTGGAGGGTCTCCTGCTTGGGTGGAGGGGGGCTAGACTAGATGACCTACAAGGTCCCTTCCGACTCTGTTGATCTGTTTAAAGGAGTCCAGAGTCAGTTCTGGATTTTAGTCCAAACTAAGCCTCTGTGGATTGCGATAAAACGCAATCAGTTTCTTATTCTTGACGAATCTCACTCGACCTGCCCTCACATCCACGTTGTCCTGGACTTACAACCGTTCCCTTTAGCGACCATTTGAAGTTCTCACAGCGCTGAAAAAAGGGGCGCTCACGAGCCGTCCTCGCACTTACAACCGTCACAGCATCCCGGCGACCACGTGATTGGAATTCGGGATCTTGTCATGAATTCACGACGGTTGCAGGATCCTGGAGTCACGCGATCCTCGTTTTGTGTCCTTCCCGCCAAGCAAAAATCAATGGTGGAAGCCAGGTTCGCTTAACGACTGCATGATCTGCTTAACAACTGCAGCACTTCGTTTCACAGCCGGGGCAAAAAGGTGGTAGAATCAGGCATGGCTCACTTAACAACCACCTTCCTTAGCAACCAGTTATGGTCGTAAGACGAGGACTGCCAGTATTTGGAATTTGAAATGAGGGGGGGAGCGGGCTGATAGCCTCACAAATGCAGTTTTCACCTGCGCACAATCATCGCACAACCATCGCACTACGTACAACCATCGCACAATCCTTTTCCAAGCGAAGCCAATGTGCAGAAAAATACAATTAAAAAAAAATAAATACAGGTAGTCCTCGCTTTACGACTAAAACTGAGCCCAAAATTTCTCTGGCGAAGACAAAAACACTCGTTCAGCGAGTTTTGCCCGATTTCACGACCTTTCGTGCCACAGTTGTTAAGCGAATCGGAGGCTGCGAAAGTCGTCACTCTGAAAATGGTCGTAAGTCCCATTTTCCAGTGCTGTTGTAACCGAACAGTTCACTAAACGAGCAATTGCAAGTTGAGGACTATCCGTAAAGCAAGAAAGACATCACGTTCACCCGAAAACCGCTCCCTGCACGTCCCAACACTTTCTTCCTTCTTGCACTTTTTTTTTGCACACCTGCCTGGCGTCCCTCTACCGATCTGCCCCATTTTCATGGTTGAAAGTTTTCACTTCTGCCATTTTGGGAGCCCCCACCCCCACCCCCACCTTCACCTGACCGCAACTTTCTCGAACTTCCCCCTTTCGCTCGGAAAAAAAAAGCCCTTCCCTTCGCAGCGTCGTTGTGCAATCTGCCCCAGCCTTCATTCAAACGCGGGGACTGGAACGCACCTCCCTGCGCTTCTGTTGTGCGGCTCGTTCCCTTGTGGGTTTCATCCGTGGCGGCTTCTGGATCCCCCCAATTTCTCCTTTACTCCCCCCCCACCCACGGGTCTTAAGAAGCCCCTTCCCACGTCACTGGCCCTTCGGTTTCCCTACCAGATTTAATCCTCAATTTAGCTTCTTTCATCATAAATGTATTATGAACTCTGTCTTAAATTCTATTTTGTTTATAATTAGCTGGTTTGGTATAATGGTGAAGGTACCAGGAGATGGGGAGTTCTAGTCCTGCCTTAGGCGTGAAAGCTGGGTGGATGATTCTGGGCCAATCACCAGGAGACGGTGAGTTCTAGTTCTGTGTTAGGCATGAAAGCCGACTGGTGACTTTGGGCCAATCACCAGGAGACGGTGAGTTCTAGTCCCGCCTTACGAGTAAAAGCCGTCTGGGTGATTTAGGGCCAATCACCAGGAGATGGTGAGTTCTAGTCCCACCTTAGGAGTAAAAGCTGGTTGGGTGACTTTGGCCAATCACCAGGAGACGGTGAGTTCTAGTTCTGTGTTAGGCATGAACGCCGGCTGAGTCACTTGAGATTCTCTAAGTCAATTTTGCAAGAAAAATGAGGCTGAATCCCCCACCATCCCTTCCACGTCCACTTTCAGCCCTGGGTGGGGAATTCTGGGAGTTGCAGTCCACCCATCTTCAAGTTGCTGAGGTTGAGAAACGCTTCCCTGGACAACCCGTCCATTCCACCCCAGCGTCAATTTAAAACACAAACACCACAACGCCTCCTTGCCGATGATCGACACCCAGATAAGCAGGGAATAATACCCGGATTAATTCCGGAGCAACAATCAAGCAGTAACCACCATCCCAATGACGGAATTGACAAGAAGAAAACAGCTCTCCTACAAACGCTGACAGGGCTATATAAGCAGAGAGCAATCCCCACCCCCTCCTAGTACTGATGATGTTCTCTAGTTGGGTCATGAAACGTCTACAAGAAAAGCTCAGAGAGCATCAAGGACCCCACAATTGTTCCCTTCTTCCTCCTCCTCCTCCTTCTCCTCCTCCTCTTCCTCCTCCTTCTCCTCTTCCTCCTCCTCCTCCTCCTCCTCCTCCTCCTCCTCCTCCTCCTCCTCCTCCTCCTCCCTGTAAACCCCACTCCCTTCTAGCACTGATGAAGTTACCTAGTTAGGTCATAAAATGTCTGCAAGAAAACAATCAAATTCAGAGAGCACCAAGGATCCCATAGTCCTTCTCCTCCCCTCTCTCCTCATCCTCCTCCTCCTCCTCCACAACTCCCTTCTAGCACTGATTAAGTTACCTAGTTGGGTCATGAAACGTCTTCAGGAAAACAACTAAGCTCAGAGAGCACCAAGGACCCCACAGTTCTCCTCCTTCTCCTCCCTTTCTCCTTCTCTTCTCTTTTTCTTTTCTCTTCTCCTCCTCCATCCCTCCTCCCCTCCTTCTCCCCCTCTCCCTCCTCCTCCTTCTCCTCCCTTTCTCCTTCTCTTTTTCTTTTTCTTTTCTCTTCTCCTCATCCATCCCTCCTCCCCTCCTTCTCCCCCTCTCCCTCCTCCTCCTTCTCCTCCCTTTCTCCTTCCCTTTTTCTCTTTCTTTTCTCTTCTCCTCCTCCATCCCTCCTCCCCTCCTTCTCCCCCTCTCCCTCCTCCTCCTTCTCCTCCCTGCAAACCCCACTCCTTCCTAGCACTGATGACGTTACCTAGTTGGGTCATGAAACGTTTGCAGGAATACCCTCCCCCCCCAGCTCAGAGACCACCCAGGACCCCCACCGTACAACCCTGAGCTACAGATACTCCCTTCTATTTATTTATCTTGTTGATTTCTCCAGATTTGCTCTGCCGTCCCCTTTCCCGTTAGTTATCTCTGTCCATTGAGAAACACGGAGAGAGAGAAAAAAAAACGAACGATCAGAAAAATCAGAAGCTACGAGAGGAAACGAACAGAAGATAAACTGAATTATTTGGCCAAACTGATCAACAGAAGCATTATTTTCCCGAGCCTCCATTTCACACACGGTTTGAGAGCTCCATCGGATCCTGAATACAGGAATCAGGAGCTTGGATAGCTCAGCAGACTAATGCATTGTAATTTAACTCCAGCTGCCTGCAATTACTGTAAGTTCGAATCTCACCAGGCTCAAGGTTGACTCAGCCTTCCATCCTTTCTAAGGTAGGTAAATTGAGGACCCAGATTGTGGGGGCAATAAGCTGACTTTGTATAAAATATACAAAAATATGAAGGCTATTGCTTAACGCACTGTAAGCTGCCCTGAGTCTCCGGAGAAGGGCGGCATATAAATCAATTTTTTTTTTTAAAAAAAAGCAGGGGGTTGGACTAGAAGACCTCCAAGGTCCCTTCCAACTCTATTATTCTTTTCTAATTCCAACATAGAAATGATCTTGCATCGATCTTGGGTGCAAAATTACAGTTTCTCTAACAGATCCCCAAGTTTGCAACACCCCTCGGCAGGCCTCCAATCCCGCCAACCCCCCCCGATTTATTTATTTATTTTTAGGACGCCAATATTTTCAATTTTACTTCTATTCCGCCGTTTTCGGTCCCGTGAATATGATCACGGTGGAATGTCACTGTTTTTCAGATGTGTTTTTTTTTTCCCTTCCCGTAATGGAAATAATTTATTTGTAGCCAGATATATACCAAGAGAGAAAAGGGGAGGCAACGTCGCTGCCCCTGCATTGTTTCCAGACTTCCACTTTGTGAAATGAAAGTCGGCTTTTAAAAATATCCCCAACGAGGTTGCAAAGTTGGTGGCGGATCCAAAATCAGCCGGAAAAAAAAATAATAATAATTCAATTTTGCTAATTTTCCCCTTTCTTGACAATCGGCCGAAAAAAGACAAGGACGATTTACCAGGCTAGTGGTAAATACTAAGCCAGGGATTACAGATTGCCCTGGACTTCTGATTCATTTAGTGACCGTTCAAAGTTACGACGGCACTGAAAAAAATGGACTTACGATGGTTTTTCACACTTACGACCTGTGATTGCTGCAAGAAACATTGTAAAATGGGGCGAAACCAGCGATGGGTTTCCAATATTTTTACCACCAATTCGCTGTGCGCGCGCATGTTTGCTTCACGTTCTGGGCATGTACCCGGCCTCGAAAACGTGCCTAAATAGGACATCATAGAGCCGGGGCTGATGGATTGGCCCACCTCCGGTTTGCCAGTACGAACCGGCTGAATACCACTCCTGGGTAAAACTCACTTAACAACTCTCTTGCCTAACAACAAAAGTTTTGGCCTCCGTTGTGGTCATAAATTAGAGGATTACCTGTAATTTTCCAGCAAACGTAACAGTATAATAAATAGCATTTTATTTTTTTTTTTAAAAAAAGAATTGTTCACGACAGAACGATGGGATACGGAAGGATTTCCCTTACGAAGAAATCTTTTTCCTTTCAAACACCCCCCCCCACACACACACACTTTTCCTCCTCTGCAATCTTGATTTCTGCAAGGATCAGATGTTACCAAACTCAACGGAAAGAAATTCAAGAAAGAAATTCAAGAAAGAAATTCAAGAACGGTTACGCAAGAGAGAGACGGCAGAGCAGCTGGCGAGGAAGTCGGCGTCCACTCTTATTTCTCTCTCTCTCTCTCCCTCCCTCTGTCTCTCTCCCTCTCTCTCTCCCTCCCTCCCTCCCTCTCCCTCCTTCTCTCCCTCTATCCCTCTCTCCCTCCCTCTGTCTCTATCCCTCTCTCTCTCCCTCCCTCTCTCTCTCCCTCTCTCCCTCTCTCCCTCCTTCTCTCTCTCTCTCCCTCCCTCCCTCTCTCCCTCCCTGTCTCTCTCCCTCCCTCTCTGTCTCTATCCCTCTCTCCCTCCCTCCCCCTCCTTCTCTCCCTCTCTCCCTCCCTCTCTCCCTCCCTCTCTCTCTCCCTCTCTCTCTCCCTCCCTCTCTCTCTCCCTCCCTCTCTCCCTCTCTCTCCCTCCTTCTCTCCCTCTCTCCCTCCCTCTCCCTCCCTCCCTGTCTCTATCCCTCTCCCTCTCTCCCTCCCTCTCTCTCTCCCTCCCTCTCTCTTCCTCCCTCTCTCCCTCCCTGTCTCTATCCCTCTCTCTCCCTCCCTCCCTCTCTCCCTCCCTCCCTCTCTCTCTCAAATTCCGTTAAAACTTTTGGGAAAATTGCCTGGGAAACGTCTGGCATCCAGGTCAGTCAGTGAGTTTTTGTCTCTCAATAAAGAGGGGTTTTCTTTTTTAAAGAATATTAAATCGAGAGGCAGGTGAAGGAGAACGGGGTCACGCAATCCCCCTTTTGCGACCGTCCAACGGGCAAAGTCAACGGGGAAGCCAGATTGACTTACCGACATGCCACCGACTGAACCGCTGCCGTGATTCGCTTAACGACTTAGTGGCAAGAAAGGCCGTAAAACGGGGCAGAACGGCTGTCTTGCTTAATAACAGAAATTTGGGGGCTCGATTGTGTCCGTACGTCAGAGATACCACGTGTAGTATCAACGTCATCTGAAATGTTGCTATCCTTTTATACTGCACTGGTATGGCCAGACTTGGAATACAGGTAGTCCTCGACTTACAACAGTTCTCGTTTAGTGACCATTCCATTCGAAGTTACAACGGCACTGAAAAAAAAATGTGACTTATCGCCATTTCTCACAGTTGTGGCCTTTGCAGCATCCCTACGATCATGTGACCAAAATTTAGAGGCTTGGCAACTGATTCACACTTACGACCGTTGCTGTGTCCCAAGGTCACGAGATTCCCTTTTGCGACCTTCCAATCAGCAAAATCGAAGGTGAAGCAGGATTCACCTAACAACCGGGTTACTCACTTATGACCCGCCGTGATTCACTTAACAACGATGGCAAGCAAGGTTGTATAATGGGTCAAAACTCAAATGTCTCGCTTTAACGACATATACGTTGGGCTCAGTCGCAAGTTGAGGACTAGCTGTATCGCATCCAGTTTTGGTCACCACGAGACAATAAAGATCCTGAGACCCCAGAAAGTGCAGAGAAAAACAATTTAAAAAATATTAAGGGGCTAGAAGCTAAAACATGCAACGAACAAGCTATGGATCGGGGTTTGTTAGCTATGTTTGTTTGTTTATCTATTCAATTTCTATAGCTGTCCATCTCGGTCCCTGACTTTGGGCAGCTTACAATTTTGTTTAGCCTGACGAAGAGAAGGTTTAGAGGAGACACGATTTATTCTTATTTATTTATTAAATTGGTTGGCTGCCTTTCTCGCTGCGAGTCGACTCTGGGCGGCTTACAACCGTAGAAAGCAATAAAGCCATGCACATCTAAGTGCAATAAAAATACAAATTACGAACGAGAGGCGTTCTTCCAATACTTGCAGGCCTGCCTGAGGGAAGAAGGGGGTGGATTTACTCTCCAAAGGACCTGAGGGCAGGACAAGAACTCATGGGTGGAAGAATGTTAGAGACCCAACCTAGAACTAAGAAAATTTCCTGACAGGGAGAACAATTAACCAGTGGAACTGCCTGCCTCAAGACGTTTTGGGTGCTTCATCCCTGGAGGTTTTTAAGAAGAGACTGGACAGCCACTTGTCTGAAATGGTATCTGGTCTCCTGCTTGAGCAGGGGGTTGGACTAGAAGACCTCCAAGGTCCCTTCCAGCTCTATTCTGATTGATTAATTTAGTCCATTTGTCCAGGATGCAAAATTCCCATTCCCTCCCCACTCCTGAGGGAAGGATACTGCAAAATTCCCATTCCCTCCCCACTCCTGGGGGAAGGATACTGCAAAATCCCCATTCCCTCCCCACTCCTGGGGGAAGGATACTGCAAAATCCCCATTCCCTCCCCACTCCTGAGGGAAGGAGATTGCAAAATTCCCATTCCCTCCCCACTCCTGGGGGAAGGAGATTGCAAAATCTCCATTCCCACCCTACTCCTGGGGGAAAGAGATTGCAAAATCCCCATTCCCTCCACACTTCTGGGGGAAGGAGATTGCAAAATCTCCATTCCCACCCCACTCCTGGGGGAAGGCTATTGCAAAATCCCCATTCCCACCCCACTCTGGGGCCAGCCAGAGGTGGCATTTGCCGGTTCTACGAACGACTCAACATTTCCGCTACCGGTTCTCCAGAACCCGTCAGAACCTGCTGGATTTCACCCCTAGGGTGGACTAGAAGACCTCTAAGGTGTCCCCTTCCGGCTCTAGGATTCTAAGTCCGCAAAGCTCCTTTCTGCGCTGTCAATTCCGGTACGCAACAAGCCACAACCGGTGTGAGTTGCGCACGTGTGAGGGCCCCACTTTTGCTGGCTGCCTTGTGCAAGACAAGATTAGGGAAGTTGAGGGTGTACATCTGCTTTTCTATCGGCGTTTTCCCCCCAATAACTTAGGAACTTTTGGTAAACATCCAAGGAAGCTCTTTTCCTTGGAACCATTATGAAAAATAATATTTCTCCCCTGGATAAATCTCCTAGGGTTAGGGTCTCCCAGGAGGGTGTTCGGCTTGGTTAGGGGGAGAGATGGTCCTCATGGAGCCTTGTTCCAACCTTCCTGCCCCACACATCCGTCAAAAGTCCCGCGCGATCCTGAAATACAGCAGATCCTCGATTTACGACCCCTAATTGAGCCCAACCTTCCCGTTGCCGAGGGAAACCTTCGTGAAGTGAGCTTTGCCTCGTTGCACGGTCCTTTCTCGCCACCGTCGTTGAGCGGTTTTCACGGCAGCGGTTCAGTGAGCCACACACAAGGTCGTTAAATGAATCCGGCTTCCCCGTTGCCGCAAAAGGGGGGAGGAATCACGTGACACACACACCCCTCCCCGGGAGGCTGCAACCGTCATAAGTACATGCCAGTTGCCACGGTTTCAAGTTCTGGTCAAGCCTCCTTTTTCGGTGCCGTTGGAACTTTGAGCGGTCACTAAGCGGGACGGTTGTTAAGTCGAGGACTGTCTGTCATAAGGTCTTGCAAATAAGGCATCGAAGTTTTTTATCTGACATTCAATCTCCCTCCCTGGGAGGAGGCCCAGTGCCTCTCTGCATGAGTCAGCCCCTTTGGCTGTCCTCCTCTTAAATTTCGGAGCGATGACCAAGCCCATGACTCACAGCGAGCAGCACCCAGGGAGGAGGTCAGGATGCCACCCAAACACCCTGAAGCCAAAGACAAAAGACAACACAACACAACAACAAGTGGCAACGGCAAAGGGTTACCCGGGTTTCTTTATTTGGGAGTCTCCTTGTCCAGGAAAAATTTGGGAAGAACTCTCTCCCCCCTGCAGGTGAAAGGAGAAGTTAATTAAAGAATTAATTAATACTCTCCTCGTGTGTCCCCCGAATCCTCCCACCCAAGTTTCCTTTCGCCAACTGCCCCTTAAAATGAAATATTATGAAAAGTATTACAAAGCACCTAAAAAAATGAATGAAAGAAGCAAAAAAATGAAAGAAAGAAAGAAAGAAAGAGAAAGAAAGAAAGAAAGAAAGCAGAAGGTAGGAAAGAGAGGAAGAGAGGAAGGGAGGGAGGGTGGGTGGGAAGAAAGAAGGAAAGAGAAAGGGAGGGAGGGATGGAGAAAGAAAGTACGGAAGAAAAAGGATGGGATGTTTTAAATTTTGGGCCAAAGTGTGTAATTCTTTTAACAAATTTTAAATTTTGTATTGGGATGTTTTTCATTTTGGCTGTGCACCTGAGTCCAGCAGGAGAAAGGCGGCGGTATACAAATTGAATAAAATAAATAAATAAATAATAAAAAGAAAGGAGAGAAAAAGAAAGGAGATGGAGAAAGGAAGAAAGGAGGTAGGAAGAAAGGGAAAGAAAAGAATGAAAAAGGGAGGGGATAGAGAAAGGGGATAAAGGAAGAAAAGATAAGGAAAGGAAGGAAGGAAGGAAAATAAAGAAGGTAGGTAGGTAGGAAGGAAAGATTGAGAGGGAGAAAGGAGATAGACAAAGGAGATAGGAAAAGAAAGAAAGAAGGAAAGAAGGAAAGAAAGATAAAGAAGGTGGGTAGGAAAGAAGGAAAGAATGTGAGGGAGAAAGGAGATAGGGAAAGGAGATAGGGAAAGAAAGAAAGAAGGAAAGAAGGAAAAAAGAAAGATAAAGAAGGTAGGTAGGTAGGAAAGAAGGAAAGAATGAGAGGGAGAAAGAAAGGAATCAGAAAAAAGAGATAGATGAAAGAAAAATTAGAAAGCAAGAAAGAGAAAAACGGGAGAAAAAAAAGAATGATAAAGAAATAAAAAAAAGGAGACCTCCAATTTCTTCTCCAGCAAATAGAAGTACACTTATCAGATTAACCCTTACTTTACAATTCCAAAAAAAACCCAGCTCACTTCTTTCTATTATCCAGATTTTTTTTTCTAATTCTCCAAACCACAAATCATGATTGCATTTTTTTTCTGTCTCTTCTGCAAAAGGCCTATCAGGGTTTCCAGTCAAGCATGACCTTAGAGAGCTCTCTTGTCCTTTCTTCTTCTTCTCTGGGTGAAATTCTCTTCTGTTTTTCCAGATCGCAACCCCCCCCCCCCCCCCCCCCCCCCGCCCCACACACACACACACACACACACACACTCTTTTACAATTTGGAAAATGCTCGCTTCTCTTTCTTCTGCCCACTTCTCCTTCTCAAAGCCTACACAATTGGTGAGAGCTGGGCTGAGCCCAAAAGAAAACACAACCCACATCCAGCAGATATTTTCCAAAATATAAAACGGGTCGCCATTTCACTTTTCCATTGGTTGATTTGTTCTTTTGTTGCATTGTAAAACAGCAAAACAGAATTGTTTTGTTGAAGCTTTCTTTCTTTCTTTCTTTCTTTCTTTCTTTCTTTCTTTCTTTCTTTCTTTCTTTCTTTCTTTCTTTCCCTCCCTCCCTCCCTCCCTCCCTCCTTTCCTTCCTTATCCTCCTTTCCCACTCGATGTAGTAATTTTATTAGGATTTGTGCAAGTGATAACTCACCCAGGATTAAAAAGATTTTAAAAGGTCACTTATTTAAAAACCTAGAATCAGAAGGGGTCTAGTACCACCTTTTCCCATAAACAATTTTTTTTTAAATAAAGGCATCAGCTCAGGGAAAAGATTATTATCTTTTCATAAAATGCATCGAATAGAGCAAGTTTTATCTGACCAAAATAAAATAAGCATTTCGTGTTGTCTTTAGTCTTTAGTCTTTATTTGATTTCTATACCGCCCTACTCCCGAAGGACTCAGGGCGGTGAACAGCCAAACAATAAAATACATAAATACAAAATTTAAAAAACAGAATAAAACCGAATTAAACAAATTTGGCCCAGACAGATTTAAAACACCCAATCTTGCGCAAATGTAAGATTTTAATTTTGCTTCCAGAATTCCTGAGTTTTGCTTACCATAAGCAAGGAACAAAAGTCAAGAAAAGAAAGAGAAAGGGAGAAGAGAGAGTGAAAGAGAAAGAAAGGAAAGTAAGAAAAAAAAGAGAAGGAAAAGAGAAAGAGAGAAAGAGAGAAAGGAAAGGGAGAAAGAGAGAAGAGAGAGAAAGGGAGAAAAAGAAAGGAAAGAAAGAAAGAAAGAAAGGAAAAGGGGAAGGAAGGAAGGAAGAAGGAAAGAGAGAGATAAGAAAAAAGAAGAGAAAACATCTACTGTACTTATTAACATCTGGCTAAATCATCCTAAATGCTTAATAAACCTGCCTAATAAAGCATATTTTTGCCTGCAGGAAAGACGCATAATAGACGGTTTGCCTGATCTCCCCAGAGAAAATTCCAGAAGCCGGGAACGCGTCTCTTACTTTCCCAGGCTAAAGTGACTCCAACCTAGGAAAACCAAAGAAAACCCCTGAACCCCCCCCTCCCCGTCCCCAAAAATAAAAAACCAAAAGCAGGATGGAAAAAAAATGCATCTTTGCGCATCACCTGCACGAAACGAAAGCTGAAGTCGCCAGTCCTCACCGTGATTTTTTTCAAGGGTAGACTGCTCTTGAACACGGAGCTCGCCGACTAATGTTTTTTTTTTGCTCCTGAAAGAAGCTTCTTTTCAAACCGGCACCCTCACCTGTGTGGCCTTCCACTAAAGACCTGCTGAGAGACGAAAGCCCTACAGGTAGCATCCATCCTGACCCCTCACCCGTCAAACCCTCTCACCCCCCTCCCCTCCCCTCCCTGCCCCTTATCAAAACCCGAGAAAGAAAACAGTGAAACCGCAAATAAACCTAAACTTTCGAAAGTTTGTCTTTCCAGCTCGGATGTGATAAGAATCCCGGCTTTTTCTCAGTTCTCCCTGATTAAATCAAGAATTCCACACGTATTAACACACCTAATCAAAGGCAGTGACACTGGGGGGGGGGAGGGAGGGGAAGGGAGAGGACGGAAGTAGGGGAGGAGGGGGGTCCAATCGAGATCCATCAGATGCAGAAACCAAGCAGGGCGGGAGTTACACGACATCAAAAGGCCTTGCAAGCCTTACTTGGGCCCCTTTTAAAGTTTAAAATTTTAAAAGGGTCCCTTTTAAAGGACCCCCCAAGCAGGAAAACAGGGCGCAAACATGTGACTTTATAAATAACGAACAAATAAAAAGGTTTAGGGGTCCTTGGTGCTCTCTGAGCTTGGTGGTCTTCTTTGCAGACGTCTCATGACCCAGCTAAGTAATATAGTCAGTGCTAGAAGGGAGAGGGGTTTGCTGAAAGGAGGAGGAGGAGGTGAAGGACCGTGGGGGTCCTCGGTGCTCTCTGAGCTTCTCTTGAAAACCTTTCATGACTCAACTAGGGAACATCATCAGTCCTACAAAGGACTGAGCAAACCCTACTTCCCTCTAGCCCTGATGCTGTTCCCTACTTGGGTCATGAAACATCTACAAGAACACAAGTAAACTCGGAGAGCACCATTTCGAACCCTCTCGACTACAAAAAGGTATTTAGCTTTTGTGCACCTGCTGATTAACGCAGGACGTTGCGTTTTGCATTCAGACCCAGAAAATGCATTCATGCCACATTCCACGTATCAAATCAATAAGTAAACAAAGCGATTTTAATAGAAGCCGAGGCATTGATTGATTTCTAGCTGTGCTCCGAACAAACAATAGATTAAAACACAATCAGTACTGTAAACCAAGTGTTTCTCAACCTTGGAAGCTTGAAGATGGGTGGACTTCAACTCCCAGAATCCCCCCAGCAGCAGCGCTGGCTGGGGGGATTCTGGGAGTTGAAGTCCACCCATCTTCAAGCTTCCAAGGTTGAGAAACACTGCAACAAACGTAGTTAAAAACACACAATGTCTAATTTTGAAAGGCCCACAATCAAATCAACCTTCGTGCATTCAATGGAGAAGATGGATTGACTATATACAAAAAGAGTATATAGAAGATTCATACAGTTTATGAATGAAATATTTTTAAGTAGTTTATAGTTTTTGAGTTATAAGGAGTTAAAGATTTAGGGAGAAGATGAATGCAATAATTTGTTAGCATATTTTAGCTTTATGTTTGTGAATGCTATACCCTGTGCCTGTTCTGGGAAGTCTAGGGAGGGGGATGGGGGGGAAGGAGGGGAGGGGGAAGGGGGGGGAGAAAATGTTTGTATTTCTTATAAAACTTTTCAATAAAAAAAAGTTTATGCTCTTTCTTTCTGCAAAAAAAAAAAAAAAGGAAATGAAATTACAGTGGTTTGTGCGAACTAACTCGGCTAACCCGGGTCAAGCAAAGACTGTTTTTTTTTTCCCCCATGGGGGGGGCACACAAGGAACACAAGTTCCTGTTGCAAAAAGCGAATCATTTGAATTGCACCCAACAGTGAGAATCCGCGTGCAAAACTGCCAAGGGCAGACAATCTGCATTCCCCTACCTGCAGGTCCTCAAACCTTCATCTAACCTCCACAAAGCCCGGTTCTATTAATCCAAATGTTGGTTTTTCTTTCCCCCCCTCCTCCCCGTTTCCCCCTCCCCATTTCAGCCCCTCTCTGGACTAAGTTTATGGATCAAACGCAACTCCTCCTAGCTGCGCCCGAAGTGAGTTGGTTGGGTGCATAGGATTTCGCGCAAAGCCACTTGGCTCCCGGCGCCTGGCCCAAAGCGAGAGGAAGCGGGGCGCTGTGGGGACCACCCCGGGGACCCTCTGCTCTGCGACCCCTCCCCAGTTTTCTCTACCCTGCTCCCTTTTGCAAGCAATCCTACGTTTGGGAGGTGGGTGGAGGGCAGCTTACCCCCTTGGAAGGAGCGCCCCGTCGGGGGGACCTGCTGGAAGGGACGCGGGGCTGCCCGCCTCTTCCTCCTTCTCCCTTACGACCTGGTGCCCCCTCTCCGCGGGACTACAATACCCATCGCCCTAGTAAATGCGAGCCAAGCCAAGCCGAGCGGGAGGGGCGGACTAAGCAGTACTGCTTCCCTCTGCCCCGTTGGACAGTCCTGCTGCGCGGGGATGGGGGGGGAGGGTCCGAGGACTGCTTAGATGGGGACCCCCGCCCCGTCCCTCATTTCCATCCTCACCCCCCCACCCAAAAGCAGACGATGCCGACTTATGGGAGGGGAGGAGAAGGCAGGAAAGACGAAAAGGCGGCTGGATTCCAAGGATCGGGCCCGGAGGGAGGGAGGGAGGGAGGGGCAGCCGAGGCACCTAGATGGAGACCCCCGCCTCGTTCCTCAATTCCACCCTCCAGCCCCCCCAGACAGACGAGCCAATTTATGGGACGGGACGGGAAGGTAGGAGAGGAAAGGGCTCTCCAAGGATCGGGCCGGGAGCGAGGGGGCCCAGATAGAGACCCCCGTCTCTTCCCTCAATTCTATCCCCCGCACCCCCCAATAGACGATGCCGGCTTATGGGACGGGAAGGCAGGAAAGACGAAAGGGCGGCGAGCTTCCGAAGATCGGAGCGAGACCGAGGGAGGGGCGCCCAGATGGAGACCCCCGCCCGTCCCTCAATTCCACCCCCTGGAACGCTACCCCTCCCCGAAAAACAGACGATGCCGGCTTATGGAAACCGGACAGGAAGGCAGGCAAGAGGAAAGGGCGGCGGGCTTCCAAGGATGGGACGGGGAGCGAGGGAGGGGCGCCCAGATGGAGACCCCCGCCCCGTCCTTCAATTCCAGCCCCCCCAAATAAAAACCAGATGATGCCGGCTTATGGGACGGGAAAGAAGCGAAGAGGAAAGGGCGGGGGGCTTCCAAGGATGGGACCGGGAGCGAAGGAGGGACAGACGAGACCCCCGTCCCTCAATTCCACCCCCCACGCCCCCCCCCAAAAAAACCCGGCCGAGGGGGCGCCCAGAGGGAGACCCCCACCCGCCAGCCCGGACTTACCCGCCCAAGCAGGAGCCTGGCCGACCGAGCGCGCCTCCGCCGCTTGTGCCCTCGGGGGAGCCGGGCCGGGCCGGGCAGGGGCGCCGTCTAGTAGCCCAACCGAGCCGCCGCTCACCTGATGGGCTCGGCCAGCCGGGCCGCCGGAGCTTCCGCAGGGAGGAGTCCCGCCGGACCGCCCCCGACGCCGGCCCAGCAGCAGGTGCCTCCCTTCCGGGCCGGGCGGTGCCGTGCAGCGGAGCGCAGCTGGAGAGACCTGCCCGGGGCTGGCGGGACGCGGCGGGGGCTCGGGAAGGCAGCGCAGGGGAGGCTGACCTAGATCTGGGCTCCCCTCCACCTGGGAAAGTTGCGCTCAGGCTTGGAACCTTTGAGATGTCTGGGCTACAACTCCCAGAATCCCCCAGCCGGCATGCCTTAAGACAGGTGGACTTCCACTCCCAGAATTCCCAGCAGCATGCTTTAAGAGGGGCAGACCTCAATTCCCAGAATCCCCAGCTGGCATGCCTTAAGATGGGTGGACTTCAATTCCCAGAATCCCCAGCAGCATGTCTTAAGACAGGTGGACTTCCACTCCCAGAATTCCCCAGCTGGCATGCCTTAAGATGGGTGGGCTACAATTCCCAGAATTCCCAGCATGCTTTAAGAGGGGCAGACCTCAATTCCCAGAATCCCCCAGCTGGCATGCCTTTAAAATGGGTGGACTTCCACTCCCAGAATTCCCCAGCATGCTTTAAGAGGGGCAGACCTCAATTCCCAGAAATCCCCAGCTGGCATGCCTTAAGATGGGTGGGCTACAACTCCCAGAATTCCCCAGCATGCTTTAAGAGGGGCAGACCTCAATTCCCAGAATCCCCCAGCTGGCATGCCTTAAAATGGGGGACTTTCACTCCCAGAATTCCCAGCTGGCATGCCTTAAGATGGGTGGGCTACAACTCCCAGAATCCCCCAGCCGGCATGCCTCGAGAGTGTGGGGACTTTAGCTCCAGAAATCCCCCAGCCAGCATGCCTTAAGACAGGTGGACTTCCACTCCCAGAATTCCCCAGCATGCTTTAAGAGGGGCAGACCTCAATTCCCAGAATCCCCCAGCTGGCATGCCTTGAGATGGGTAGTACTTCAATTCCAGAATTCCTCAGCCAGGATGCCTCGAGATGTGGGGACCTTAGCTCCCAGAATCCCCCAGCCAACATACTTTAGGATGTGTGGACTTCAACTCCCAGAATCCCCAGCCAGCATGCCTTAAGACAGGTGGACTTCCACTCCCAGAATTCCCCAGCATGCTTTAAGAGGGGCAGACTTCAATACCCAGAATTCCCCAGCTGGCAATGCCTTAAGA
Organism: Pantherophis guttatus; assembly: GCF_029531705.1. Next base: position 5,682,408 of record NW_026843855.1, on the reverse strand, counting down.
TGGGTGGACTTCAACTCCCAGAATCCCCCAGCACAAGCTTGGGGACTTCAACTCCTAGATTCCCCAGCATGCCTTGAGATGGGTAGTACTTCAACTCCCAGAAATCCCCAGCCAGCTGCCTTAGGACAGGTGGACTTCCACTCCCAGAAATCCCTAGCATGCTTTAAGAGGGGCAGACTTCAATACCCAGAATTCCCCAGCCAGCATGCCTTGAGATGGGCGGACTTCAGCTCCCAGAATTCCCCAGCTGGCATGCCTTGAGATGAGTAAGACTTCAATTCCCAGAATTCCCCAGCCCGCTTGCTGTCTTTACCATCTTAAAGTTGGTAAACTTGGGAGACCTTGCTCCAGGTACATGGAAATGACCTCAAAAGCTCCACCTGGAGCCCAAAGATAGTGATGCATAGCTGGCCCCAAGAGGTAGGGATCAAAAGAGGAGGGGGCAGAGGACGGAGCGGGACTTAGGGGCTTCATTGCTCCCCTCCCACTTGAAGGAAGGAGGAGAGGTGTTGCCCCGATGCAGCGCTTAATCGCCTGGACTGGATGATGGGGTTGATAAATCCATAAATATATCAGAATTGACATTTGATATTCTTTGCCCTTAAAATGCCATGGGTGGGACCAGAGAATGTCAGGAGGAGCAGATCTCCATTTCCACAAGGCTTTCATTGCTTATTTATTTGTCTGATTTTATTTATTTATATCCTGCCTTTCTTATTTTTATAAAAAAACTAAAAATTGAAGACATGCCTAATACTCCTTCCTCCTCCTATTTTCCCTACAACAACCCTGTGAGGTAGGCTGGGCTGAGAGAGAGGGGCTGGCCCAAAGTCACCCAGTTGTCTTTCATGCCTAAGGCGGGACTAGAACTCCTGTCTCCTGGCGATTGGCCCAAAGTCACCCACCCAGTTTTCATGCCTAAGGCGGGACTAGAACTCACCATCTCCTGGTGATTGGCCCAAAGTCACCCAGCCGGCTCTCATGCCTTAAGTGGGACTAGAACTCACTGTCTCCTGGTGATTGGTCCAAAGTTCCCCAGCCAGCTCTCATGCCTAAGCCAGAACTAGAACTCACCGTTGCCTGGTGATTGGCCCAAAGTCACCCAGCCGGCTTTCATGCCTAAAACAGAACTAGAACTCACCGTCGCCTGGTGATTGGCCAAAGTCACCCAGTCGGCTTTCATGCCTTAAGTGAGACTAGAACTCACCGTCTCCTGGTGATTGGTCCAAAGTTACCCAGCCGGCTCTCATGCCTAAGACAGAACTAGAACTCACCGTCGCCTGGTAATTGACTCAAAGTCACCAGCAGGCTCTAATGCCTGAAGTTTGATCCAAATTTAGGGTTGGAACTAAATTGCTATGAACAGTTTTATAATCCAGCCCCTGATCCAAAAAGTTTGGTGAAAGTGTTCAAACAGACAGAGGCTACTCAGCTACCTGTCTGGGTTGCTTTAACCAAGATTCCTTCTCTGAACGAGGGATGGTCTAGATGGCCTCAGGGTTGCCTCCCAGTTTTAGTCATGGGGAGCAGTGACAGCTAGTCCTCCCCTTAGGACCTCAGTGGAGCCCCAAATTCAGTGTTGCTAAGCGAGATATTCGTTAAGTGAGTTTTGCCCCATTTTACGACCTTTCTTGCCGTGATGGTGAATCACAAATCACGGCCGTTGTTAAGCGAGGAGTAGGGTTGTGAAGTGAATCTGGCATCAGAAGGTCGCAAAACGGGAACACTGCAACGGTCATAAATCCCTGCCGGTGGCCAAGCGTCTGAATTTTAAATCATGTGATCCTGGGGATGCTGTTAAGTGTGAAATTCACTTTTTTCCCAGCGTTGTCGTAACTTGGAACGGTCACTGAACGAGGACTGGCTGAAAAAAAAGAGAAAGGGGAATATTGGCTTCCCTTTTTCTCAAGGGAAAGGCCCTGGCAGGGAAATCCCAAACTTCACCCTTGGCTAGTCATCCTTGCCCAGGAAGTGGCTGGCACAGGAGGAGAACGTGGGTGTGTATTTCCACAACCGAGATCGCACTTCCTGGATGCTCTTTGAGGTTTTCATTCTCACCTTTGCCTCCATTTGTCCTCTTGAGATCACGGGATAGAAAAGGATCAAAGTCTGTTCAACCGATCTTGGGAAAAAAGCTGGAAAAAATTGGAGCCCGTTTGGCCCCGGCAGCCCCACGAATCGGTGAGCTGAATTGGAAAACGGAAAAAAAGAACAAAAAAAGAGAACGACACAACATCCGTGCAAGGAAAAACACACAGGATTGTTGTGATGTCCCAAAGAGTCCAACGTGACCCCAGAGAGATGTTGCCCAGTTCAGGAGGCAGCACAGAACCCGTGCTGCCGGATCTGAAAAACTACGCAGAATCAAGAGAATCAGGTTGGTTGGATTGGGTGGATGGGAGACCACTAGGAGATCTCGGGCAAGACCGGGAAAAAAAGAAGAATGGTCAAGGGACAGTTCGAGGGAGGAATAGATTTAAAACAAATTCGACTGGACAAATTATTAGAATCCAAAGAAGGGAAATTAATTTCGAAAATTTATAAATATATACTTGAATATGACTTGGCAGAAGAATTGGTTAAAGGGCAGATGATAGCCTGGGCGAGGAACATTGGGCACAGTATACAACTAGAAGAATGGGAAAGAGCGTGGGAAAACAATTATAGCATGACAAAATCGGTAGCTTACAAAGAAAATCACTGTAAGATGTGGTATCGATGGTATCTGGCCCCCGCAAGGTTAGCAAAAATGTACCCAAATGTAAGTCCGACCTGTTGGAAATGCAAAAAAGCACAGGGAACTTTTTATCACGCTTGGTGGCTCTGCCCAGAAATTAAGAAATATTGGAACAAGATAAAAACATGGATAGCAGAAATAACAGATTACGAAATTGAATTAGAACCCGAAATTTTTTTAATTAGGCATGATTAAAAAGAACATTAGAAATGATATAAAATATTTAATACTTCACATAATAACGGCGGCTAGATTAGCGGTAGCACAACTTTGGAAAACAAATCGATTGCCAACCGATCAGGAGCTAATACACAAGATATACACATGCGCAGAAATGGACAAATTAACTTTAGAGTTACAGAATAAGGAGGACTCAAAATATTTTACAATATGGAATAGATGGTACCAGTGGATAAACCAGAGGAGGGCAAATGGGTAGAGATGAAATTTAGAGGAAATTAACATAATTAAAAACTGCACTGTCAGATAGATAAAAAATGAAATATGTCACTGTAGGTTTGTATATATGTATATATAATAATAGAAATTAGTTAGTAGTTGAAGTTGTGTATTGTATATGTATATGTAAATTTGTTTCTTGATTAAGCTAACTTTTAACTTAATCAAGCTTTTGTATGTTTTAAATGTTTTTAAGAATGAATAAAGTTTTGTTTTTAAAACCAAAAAAAAAAAAACTGTCAAATTCTTGCAAAAGTGGAACTTGACTTGAAGCCAACTTTATTTTCATCTTCCAAACATGGATAAACCCGAGCTGAATTATGTTGTTCCTTGTGAATTTAGGAAGGGAGAAGTTTTACCGGTTGGATGGCTGCCTGGCACACACCAACAGCCCTTAGAAACTCAGTTTTCTATGCCTCCTTGCAGAGTAAAGGCAGCTATCGGCTGTCCCCTGCCAGGTTCCACTTCTCTGGACATCCCAGAGCTTCCACAAAAGCTCTTTCTCTCTGGTTTAGCAAGAATATATAGAATATATATATAAAATATAAAATAACATAATAAATATAACAAAAGCAACATCCACAGCAGATGCCAATTGCAGCAGGAGCCTAGGACAACATTTTGTAACACAAATACAGTATGTGATTCTAGGTTTTGCAACTTCTGGGGTATTTTGTACACGTCTTAAAATCATTTTGAGCACTTTATAAATTCGTAAATAAATCACTGCCAGGGACTTTGGGTGCCTGGCCCTTTAAGGGATGGCCACACTTTCCTTCCTCCCACCCAGCCCCGCCCTTTATGCAATTCCTTGCACGCAGCAATGCCTACTGGCCACTGAGATTTGAGTGAGGGGAGGCCCACCAATCAGAAAGCTAGTAGGGAATGGGCTAGTTTCCTCCCACTCTATTCCGCCCTGCTCGTCCCATAGAGATAGAAAAATGAAGAGTGGCACGTGATGCTGCCATTCCCATTGGGAATACAGAATTCCAGGCATGGTCTGAACAGGGCGAGTCAGAGTTGGATGCATCCCATAATAACCTTGGCCCATGTTTTAATCTGTGGTTTAGCAGGATGCCCAGATCTTTCTCCCCAGCGCTCATGCCAGGTTCCACCAGTCTTGTGCCTGTAACAGCAACAGAGTTGGAAGGGTCCTTGGAGGTCATCTAGTCTGACCCCCTACTCGGGCCGGGGACCTAGGCTATTTCTGATAAATGACTATCCAGTCTCCTTTTAAAAGCCTCCAGAAGTCCAGACAAGGAATAATGGACGGAAACTGATCAAGGAGAGATTCAACCTGGAAATAAGGAGGAACTTTCTGACAGAACAATCAACCCATGGAACGGAAGTTGCCTTCAGAAGTTGTGGGAGCTTCATCATAGGAAGCTTTCAAGAAGAGACCGGACTGCCATCTATCAGAAATTGTGTAGGGTCTCCTGCTTGGGCGGAGGGTTGGACTAGATGACCTCCAAGGTCCCTTCCGACTCTGTTAATCTGTAAATCTTCTGTCAGTGATGGAGGACCCACAATTTCCAGAGGCAATTTGTTCCACTGGTTAATTGTTCTCACTGTTAGGAAGTTTCTCTTTAGTTCTAGGCTGGTTCTCTCTTGCTTAGTTTCCCTCCGCTGCTTCTTTTCCTGCCTTCCATTGGAGAATAGCTTGACCCCCTCTGTTTGGGACAGACCCTGAGATATCAGAAGATTGCTCTCATGTCACCCCTAGTCCTTCTTTTCATATCCAGTTCCTGCCACCGTTCTTCATATGTTTTAGCCTCCAGTCCCCTAATCACCTTTGTTGCTCTTCTCTGCACCCTTTCCAGAGTCTCAACCTCTTTTTTATAATATGGTGACCAAAACTGGATGCAGGATTCCAAGCGTGGCCTTAGGTAAAGGTAAAATTCCCCTAGCACATATGTCCTAGTCGTTCCCGACTCTAGGGGGCGGTGCTCATCTCCGTTTCAAAGCCGAGGAGCCAGCGCTGTCCGAAGACGTCTCCATGGTCATGTGGCCAGCATGACTCAACGCCAAAGGCGCATGGAACGCTGTTCCCTTCCCACCAAAGGGGGTCCCTATTTCTCTACTTGCGTTTTTTTTTTAACGTGCTTTTGGCAGAAGCTGGGATAAGTCACGGGAGCTCACCCCTAGTTACGCGGCACTCGGGATTCAAACCGCTGAACTGCCGACCTTTCAATCGACAAGCTCAGCGTCTTGGCCACTGAGCCACCGCGTCCCTAAGTGTGGCCTTATAAAGTGGCATTAACACTTCACGTGATCTTGATTCTATCCCTCTCAGTTTATGCAGCATAACTCTGTGTTGGCTTTTTTGGCTGCTCCTGCACAAGGCTGGCTCATCTTTAGATGGTTTTAGCTAGTGTGTATCTGTACTTTTTATTCTTCTTGCTTAAATGCAGGATGCATTTTAAATGCAAGATGCACTTTCTCGCTTAAATGCAAAGCCTTCCTTTTTTTCTACATTCAATGTCATTTTAACTGCCAAGAGTCCCTTGGGAGTTGGGCCACGTAGAAATATGATTAATTAAATTAAATTAAATTAAATTTTGTTGGACGGGGGACCAGTGTTCCAATCTGTCGAGATCCATCTTTAATCGGCATTCCTAGTTTTTAATTTGATTCCTAGTTTTCCTGCTAGAAACAGCAACAGGTTTTTTCCTTCCTGGATGCCAAGTTCTATCTTTCTGCAACCTGGGTGGAAAAGAGATATGCGAGGCATCTGAAATGCTTATCTTGAACCCAGAACCAGCTTGCATGGAAAAACCCACCCACCCACCCACTCATGCAAGTCCACTTAGGCATAGTAGGCACATAGTTTGCAAGGGGAAAGCACCCAAGATGGGAGACACGATTTTATTTTCCCTATTTATTAAATTTATATCCACAGCGATATAAATTTAATCCGGGCGGCTTGCCATGCAATCGAAATAGATGTGTTAAAAACGATGAATATGGGAACGGTTAAAATTACGAGAGTTAAATAAACTATGCAGATGGTTTTGCTGTTCAGGTAGTCCTCGACGTACCACAAATGAGCCCAAAAATTTCTGTTGTTAAGCGAGACTCTTGTTAAGTGAGTTTTGCCCCATTTTACAACTTTTCTTGCCACCGTTGTTGAGTGAATCACTGCAGTTATTAAATTAGCCAACATGGTTGTTAAGTGAATCTGGTTCCCCCATTGACTTTGATGGTCGCAAAAGGGGATCACATGACCCCGGGATGCTACGACTGTCGTAAATTTGAGTCAGTGGCCAAGTATCCAAATTTTGATCACAGAGGGCCATGGGGATACCGCAATGGTTGTAAGTCTAAAAAACAGCCCTCTTTTGAAAGTTTGAGAGTTTCTGGGGGAGGGAAAGTAAATAAATACGGGGGCACTTGGTCAGCCTGAATCTGCCACTTTGGTTCTTAGCGACAGAACCTGGTTTAAGATCCAGGAAGAGAAACTGTCGTTGTTGTGGGCGAGACGGAGGAAACAGAGTTCTGAAGTAGAACTAGATGAGGAAACGAAAGAACTTTTCGGGGGTGACGCTTTTGATCGATCACGCCTGAAGATGGGAGGGCTGGTAGAGGGAACGTGGGGGTGCTAACATTTATTTATTTATTAGATTGTTATCCTGACTTTGTTACCTTTATAAGTGGCTCAAGAAGGTGAAGATACCCAATACTCCTTCCTCCTCCTCCTTCCTACTCCTTTGCTCCCACGAGTGGGCTGGGCTAAAAGAGAGGGATAGGGCCAAAGTCACCCAGCTGGGTTTCATACCTAAGGCAGGACTAGAACTCACTGTCTCCTGGTGATTGGCCCAGAGTCACCCAGCCAGCTTTCAAGCCAAAGACAGAACTAGAACTCACCGTCTCCTGGTGATTGGCCCAAAGTCACCCAGCCAGCTTTCAAGCCAAAGACAGAACTAGAACTCACCGTCTCCTGGTGATTGGCCCAAAGTCACCCACTTCTGGTGTCGCCTGTTCTTCTTTTGGGTTTCTGGCGCACATGTGTGCATGACAATCAGCTGGCCAGTGCACATGCTCACCAGTGGTTGGTTGCCCCCGGTTCGGAGGCGGGGGAGGCTCGGCTCACTGACCCCGACGTCATCGGGAAGCTTCTGCGCGCAACCACATTGCGAACCGGTAGTAACGGTAAGTAGAACCCACCCCTGATGCTCACACGGGAAAATGGAAGACCAGCTTTTCCCGTTTCCAGAAGTGCCACACACAAAAAGGGCAGCTGATCGTCGTGCCAGAAACCCGGAAGAGGAATGAGCGATGCCGCGCGTGCCAGGCAACATGGCTCCGCGTGCCACTTTGGGCACGTGTGCCATAGGTTTGCCATCACGGTTATAGGGTTTTTCTACTCGAGCAGGGGGTCGGGACTCCCTATACTTGGAAGGGACCTCCAAAAGTCCCTTCCAAGTATATGATTCTATATTCGATTTGGAGAAATAAGGAAAAATGAGAGTGAGAATTATCCAGAGGAAGAGTTTGCCTCCAGAAATTGTGGGTGCTCCACAGTGGTGGGTTTCAAATTGTTTTACTACCGGTTCTGTGGGCGTGGCTTGGTGGGCGTGGCAGGGGAAGGATACTGTAAAATCTCCATTCCCTCCCGATCAGCTGGGACTCGGGAGGCCGAGAATAGATGGGGCCAGTCAGAATTTTTACTACCGGTTCTCCGAACTACTCAAAATTTCCGCTGCCGGTTCGCCAGAACTGGTCAGAACCTGCTGAAACAAACCTCTGGTGCTCCATCACTGGAGGTGCCTATGGAGATTCTCAATCATCCAAGTTATGGTTGTCCCAAAGGTGCTTTTTTCAAACGGCAACTGGACTTTCTGGTTTTCTCAAAAACCTCCATCCCTGGAGGTTTTCAAGAAGATATTGGACAGCCATCTGTCTAGAAGGGTATAGGGCAGAGGTCTTCAAACTTGGCAGCTGGCTGGAGAATTCTGGGAGTTGAAGTCCACAAGTCTTAAAGCTGCCAAGTTTGAGGACCCCCTGGTATAGGGTTTCCTGCTTGAGCAGGAGGTAGACTAGAAGACCTCCAAGGTCCCTTCCGGCTCGGTTATTTTGTTATTCCGATGATGACCAAGGAATAACCAAGGTTGCCACTTCGACTGTGAAGTAGGCAGATGACCGAGAGAAATAATGAGCGATCAGCAAGAAAGAAAACCCAAGTATTTTGGGGCATGAAACTAAAGAGAAAGGGGAAGTGATCGGAAGTGCTCCCCGAATCTGTGAAGTTGTTGAGTTACATGCATAAAAGGGAAAGTTTCAGGTTTCGTTATGACCGAATGGGCTAAAATATATGTCAGGAAGGAAGGAATTGGTGACAGCTAAGTGGCTGAGAATGAAGCCACAGGTTGGTGAATGTCCCACGTTACACTCCAGGTGGAAATTGCGGAAGAATCCAAGATCTGAGGGAACCCAGTTCCCGAGAAAAGATTTGAACGGAGAAAGAGGAACATAAAAGCATTAAGTCACTTATATTTATAACTCTGTGAAAATAGCTACATACCCCTCACATCCTGAACATAAATTGTCTCAACTCCTACCCTCAAAACGACGTTATAGGGCATTGCACACCAGAACAACTAGACACAAGAACAGTTTTCTCCCTAACGCCATCACTCTGCTAAACAACTAATTCCCTCAACACTGTCAAACTATTTACTAGACTGTATCACTATTCTTCTTCTCATCCTTCCTATTACCGATCTCCTTTTCTCCTTATGACTATAACCTTGTTGCTGGTATCTTTACAATTTATATTGTTTTATTTAGTTTCCCAGTATGACTTTGATTGCTTATTGAGTATCCTCTGACTATCATTTAAGTGTTGTACCTTATGATTCTTGATAAATGTATTTTTTATGTACACTGAGAGCTTATGCACCGAAGACAAATTCCTTGTGTGTCCAATCACACTTGGCCAATATTCTATTCTATTCTATTCTATTCTATTCTATTCTATTCTATTCTATTCTATTCTATTCCCTATTCCCTATTCCCTATTCTGCAACCCAACAAGACAGAGACTTCAGAGGATCATTAGAACAGCAGAAAAAACCATGGCTACCAACCTGCCTTCCATGGAGGACCTGTATACTGCACTAGTCAAAAAGGGGGCTGGGAAAATATTGACAGACCCCTCGCATCCTGGACATCAACTGTTTCAACTCCTACCCTCAAAATGACGCTGTAGGGCACTGCACACCAGAACAACTAGACACAAGGACAGTTTTTTCCCAAACGCCACCACTCTGCTAAACAAATAATTCCCTCAACACTCTCAAACTATTCACTGTCTGCACTACTATTAATCTCATCGGTCCCATCACCCTTCTCCTCCCACTTATGACTGTATGAGTAACTTTGTTGCTTGTATCCTGATTGCTTATTTGTACCCTATGACTATCATTAAGTGTTGTACTTTATGATTCTTGATGAAGGTATCTTTTATGTATACAGAGAGCGTATGCACCAAGACAAATTCCTTGTGTGTCCAATCACACTTGGCCAATAAAAAATCTTATCCTACCCTACGCTATCCTATTCTATCCTATCCTTCTCCTGTTGTCCATTTGTCTCCCAGCCCCCCATCCTCTCTCAGGGGAGGGGTCCCGGGCCCACCATCTGCTGGGGTCTGACCCCCAGACTGGGAGCAGTTTGAGGATTTGTTACAGTTCCCTAATATTTTTTTTAAAAATGGCCCCCTTGAGGGCATCAGGACACCCTTGCACAGATGGAGGGAATCACACCAGGCCATGTAATCTACACAAGGGCGTCAGGGCACATACAGAGCCACTGCACCCAACAGTCACCCAACACACCCACCACACCACAACAGAGTCTGGGCTAGAGGATCTCACAACGCCCCTTTCTCAAAACAGCTGTTTGTTCACACTACGATGACGGGATGAACTACGCAACGATCGATCACACCAAAGTGTGAGTTGTGATTGCAAAACCCCTCCCCCTCACCAACTACGCAGCCCCTCCCCCTCCCCTCCGCGCCGCTGCCACGGCGGCAACTGCTGGGCCGTGGCCGGCGAGCTCCCTTTTATAGTCCGCTGCGGGGAGGGGCGGGACCGTTGGAAGTCCGGCAGCCAATCGGAAGGGCTTCGCTGACGTCGGCGCTCGCCGGGCCGCCATCACGTGGTCGCTGGGCGCCGCCGCGGCGCATGCGCGGCTCCTCCCCCTTCTCCTCCGTCGTCTGCTCCCGGCGAGGTTTCGCCGCCGCTTCTCTCTGACGTTGCCGCGGACGGTAAGCGGGACCGGGGTGGGGGGTGGGGTGGGACGGCTGGATGTGGGGTGGCTTCGGCTTCGTTGAGGCGGGGAGGGGCTCCTCCAAACAGCCCGCTCGGGGTGGGTGGGTGGGTGGGTGGGGGACTACACATCCCATGCTCCCCAGCCGCGCCTGGCCGAGGCACATGGGCATTGTAGTCCCCCCCATTTTTTAACCCCCCCTTCCCCTCCTCTTCCCAGGCCGCTCGGGCAGCGCCTCCCTCGGCCAACTCACCAGCCTGGCCGGGTTCCAGCTGCGAAGGACTCGGGACTCCCGTCCCCATCATCCCCAGCGGGGTAGGGTGGGGTGGGGCGGGAGTCCTCCCCCTGTTTGGGAAGAGCCGCTTGGAAAGGGAGGCACAAGGGTGGGGGACCCAGAAGAGGGAGCCGGTTTGGGGGGGGTGAGGGGTGGGGGTCGAGAGGGGGCCCCCCCCCCCCCCCCATTTGGGGGGGGTCTGCGAGGGGGGGAGCTGATCTCCCTTGGCGGGGGTCTCCTTTGGGTCCGCTCAAGGTCGTGGGGGGGGTGTCCTGAAGAGAGGGTCACCTTTGGGTGCCCAGTCTAGCAGCTGGAGGGGTCACATCTGGGGGTCTCCGGGGGGGGGAAAGGGGGCATGGCAGGAAGGGAGAGGAGAGGGGGGGGGTCCCAGGAAGCCTGCTGACCCCTGAATCCCAGGACAGCCTTAATTAACCCTCTTGTGGGGGGGGGAGGGGGCTCAAAGTTGAGGGTCCCGGACAGCCTCTTGCATCCTCTGCAGCTGTGAGCAGCCAAGATCTGACGTTGTCCCCTTTGGGGGGGGGTCTGCCTTTGCCCCAGGAGGAGGTTGGACCGTTTTTGGGGTGGGGGTCCCTGATCTCTCCCCAGAGGGGGGGCCCATGCATGGATTCCCTCCCCCCTCCCCTCCCCATGGTCAGCCAGAACCAGCTTTGCCTCCCTTGTTCTGGGTGCAGAGCTTGTATTTTACACATATGTCTTTGTGTAGGTCAGGGGGGGGTCCCCCAAAATTGGCCCCTTTAAAGCTTCTGGACTTCAACTCCCAGAATTCCCCAGCAAGCCATGTTGGCTTGATTGTCCCTGCGGTCAGCCAGGACTGGCTTGTGTCCAGTTTGTTCTGGGCGAAGAGCTTCTGTTAACAGCTGTGTGTTGGTGTAGGTCAGAGGTCTCAAAAATTGACAACTTTAAGGCTTCTGGACTTCAATTCCCAGAATTCCCCAGCAAGCCATTTGGCTTGATTGTCCCTGCGGTCAGCCAGGACTGGCTTGTGTCCAGTGGTTCTGGGCGAAGAGCTTCTGTTCGACAGCTGTGTGTTGGTGTAGGTCAGGGGGGTCTCCAAACTTGGCCACTTTAAGGCTTGTGGACTTCAACTCCCAGAATTCCCTAGCTGGCTGAGGGAATTCTGGGAGTTGAAGTCCAGAAGCTTTAAAATGGCCAAGTTTGGAGATCCTTGTGTAAGTCATTGAGGTCTAGGCTCACCAGGTAGGGGCCTTTCCCTAGCTGGACTCACCTGGTTCCACCTTCCCAGCCTGGTTAGTAGAGTCTCACCACGAAAAAGAAACTAAAGTGGTTATTATATACAGGTAGTCCTCGACGTATGACCAGAATGGTCACACAGCTGCTAAGTGAGCTTTGCAAGATTTTTACAAACTTTCTCGCCGCGGCTGTTAAGTGAATCGCTGCAGCTGTTCAGTTAGCAACACGGTTGTTAAGTGAATCCAGCTTCCCCCTTGATTTTGCTTGACCGCAGGACACTGCGAACCGTCATAAATATGAGTCAGTTGCCAAGCGTCTGAATTTTAATCGTGTGACCGTCGGCTGCTGCAACGGTCGTTAAGTGTGAGAAACGCTTATCGATCACTTTTTTTCCCCCAATGCCATGCAAATGGTCACTAAACAAGGACTACCTGTATATTTGGGCATACGGACTGAATTTTCAGCTCTTCCTCGACTGTCGTCCTTTGCCACCTCTTGAGGAAGTAAAGATTAATTCCTTATCTTGTCCGTTCCCAGTTTGTGTCTCTTGTTAATGAATGAACAAAACTTGATTGCCGGGTCCATGGAACGAATGCCAGGTTTAATGGTGGCTTAGTTCCGGGGAATTGTCAGCCAGTGACTGGGTGCCAGTAACTATAATAAAAATCCAATTGTGTTTAAATCACCAGCGTGGAAACTTTGCTGAGTTGATTACACTTTTAGGAGCAAGAATGGTGCGCTCTGTTGGTTATATTTTTAATATTTATTTATTTATTTATTTATTGTTTGTTTGTTAGTTAGTTCGATTTATATGCCGCCCTTCTCCGGAGACTCAGGGCGGCTTACAATACATTAAGCAATATTATTTATGTGTTTGTTTATTTTTATTCTATTCTATTCTTTTCTTTTCTTTTGTTTTATTATTTTATATTTTATATTTTTATATTTTATTTTTTTTATATTTTTATATATATATATATTTTATATTTTATATTATTTTTTAAATTTATTTGTTTTTCATGACTTTGGTGGTGGTTTCTGCGTTGCTTTTTGCATTTTTAATTTCGGCACTGGCCCAGAGTTGTCGTAGGTAGTGAGATGGGTGTTTGTGCAGGTAGTCCTCGACTTACGACAGTCCGTTTAATGACCGTTTGAAGTTTCAACGGCACTGAAAATAGCGACTTAAGGCCATTTTCCACGTTGATGACCGTTGTATCATCCACGGGGGTGGGGTGGGGGTGTGTGTCACGTGATTATTATTCAAATTCCTGGCAACTGACTTGTATTTATGAGGGTGCAGCGTCCCTGAGGTCACGTGATCCGCTTTTGCGACCTTCTGGCAGACAAAGTTAATAGGGAAGCCGGATTCACTTAACAACCATAATTTTACAACCGCAGTGATTCACTTAACAACCGTGGCAAGAAAGGTCGCAAAATGGGACAAAACTCACTGAACAAATGTTTTCCCTTAGCAAGCTAAATTCTGGGCTCCGCTGTGGTCGTAAGTCGAGGACTACCTGCGTTAAACCAACTGAGTCCAATATATTGGGTGGAAACCAGGACCTTGGCTTAAGGACAGGGGTGGGCAACTGTGGCCCTTTTACAACCTGTGGACTTCAACTCCCAGAATTCCTGAGACAGCCAAACTTGGCTGTCTCAGGAATTCTGGGAGTTGAAGTCCACAGGTTGTAAAAGGGCCACAGTTGCCCACCCCTGCTGTAGGATCATATCAACCCCTTCTGGAACCCGGGTGCTGTTCCAGGGACGAGCTGCCACCCCCCGACCTACGTCGATGGTGCAACTGAATTTGTGATCCCAAAAATAGCACAACGTGGAACGACACCAATCCACGGTCCTCCTTGTTTCGGAAAGATTTGTGACGTTTGCCGTCACAATTTGGAATTTATGGGCACCAAAATGTCAATCCCACCCCCACCCCCAAGGTTCTTTTGGCTGTGTGTGTGTGTGTGTGTGTGTGTATCTGTGTGTGTCCTGAAAAGGTGGTGGAAATATAAGTTGGCTTCTGTGCAAAGAGATCCATGGAGAAATCTGAAAAGGATCAGAGAGAGTTTATAAATAGATCACTAGGCTGGGAATGCAAGCAGCGTGGTCAGGAACGGGGGAAATGCGTGTAAGCTCTTGGATAATACAGGCGGTCCTCCACTTACGTCAGTTCACTTAGTGACCGGAGTTAGAACACGCTGAAAAAAAGGTGACTTAGGACCGTTTTTCACACTTAACGACCGTTGCAAGCATCCTCACGGTTCTGTGATTTACATTTGGATGTTTGACAGCTGTCTCACATTTACGACAGTCGCTGTGTTCCGTGGGGTGGGTGGGGTATGTTAAGCCAAATTCGCTTAACAACCGTGTTAGCAACCTAACAATGGCAGCGATTCATTTAACAGCTGTGGCAGGAAAGATCACGAGCAGCTGAGGAATTCTGGGAGTTGAAGTCCATGGGTCTTAAAGGGGCCACGTTTGGAGACACCCCCCCCCCCCTTTGCCCTAGGAGAAGACCACCTGGGCAAGTCCCACTGCTGTCAAAACTCGGAGCTGTTCACGCCCAGGGTTTCCATGAATTAGTTTGACCCTTTTTTGAAGCCCACCAAGCAAGTAGCCAACAACGCAGCTCATGGTAGGGGATCCCATCGTTTGAATGATTTAGGTCTGGGGTGTCCAATTTTAGCTACTTTAAGACCTGTGGACTTCAACTCCCAGAATTCCCCAGCCAGCCTGCTTTAAGATGGGTGGATTCTGGGAGTTGAAGTCTCCATATCTTAAAGGTTGATGTAGATCAGGAATATCCAACCTTGGCGACTTTAAGACCTGTGGACTTCAACTCCCAGAATTCTCCAGCCGGCCTGTTTTAAGATGGTGGATTCTGGGAGTTGAAGTCTCCATATCTGAAAGGTTGATGTAGATCAGGAATATCCAACCTTGGCAACTTTAAGACCTGTGGACTTCAACTCCCAGAATTCCCCAGCCAGCCTTGCTGGCTGGGGAATTCTGGGAGTTGAAGTCCACAAGTCTTAAAAGTGGCCCAGGATGGACACTCCAACTTAGATGTTGTCCTGCTTCTTCCAGGTTTCAATATCACCAGGTGACCTTCAGTTCTGGTCTCTGGGGAAGGTGGTCACCATCTCCTTGCCCACTTGAGCCACACCATTCGTGGTCCCACGAATCTATAACTCTTCGTTTCCTCTCCTTGAACCCCACAGGGCCTCAGCCATGGTGTTGGGCGTTCAGCAAGTGGTCGGGTACCTGGCTCTGTGGGCCTTCTGCGCTCAGAGCAAGCCCACGGAGAAGAAGGACCGCGTCCACCACGATGCTCAGCTGAGCGACAAGGTCCACGATGACGGCCAGAACTTTGATTACGACCACGACGCCTTCCTGGGGGTTGATGATGCCAAGACTTTTGACCAGCTGACCCCAGAGGAGAGCAAAGAGAGATTGGGGTAAGATAAGAGAACCTTGAACATGCGCAGAGTTTAAACTGAGTTTAAACTGAGTTTAGCCCCGGAATGGCAGCGTCTTGATGTTCCCTTTAGTCTTTAGTTTCCAGAATGACATTCCAGGTGGGTGTTTGGCTCTCATAGAAGGCAGTTTCCTATTAAAAAAACCCCCAAAAACTCGGTAGTTCTCGACTTACGACCATTTATTTCGTGACAGAAGATACAACGGCAATGAAAAAAAGCGACTTATGACCGTTTTTCTCACTTAACGACCATTGCAGCCTTCACAGTCACGTGATCAAAATTCAGATGCTTGGTGTCTCATATTTATGACAGTCGCAGAGTCCCAGGGTCGCGTGATCCTATTTTGCGACCTTGGGACAAGCAAAGGCAGTTGGGAAGCCCGATTCACTTAACAACGGTGTTGCTAACTGAACAACTGCAGGGATTTTTTTACCTCACGACTGTTGCGAGCAAGGTCGTAAAATGGAGCAGGATTCCCTTACCAATTGTCTCGCTTCGGAAAAAGAAGTGTTGGGCTCCGTTGTGGTCGTAAGCCGAGGACTTTCTTGTGGTCGCTCAGCCCTGAGCAAATTAAGTGCCATTCATGGCTTGTCGTGAAGGAGGAGGCACAATCCGTTCTCCAAAACTTTGATTCTTTCCAGCTCCTTTATTATCCTTGCTGTTTTTTTTAAGCCTGGATTCTTAATTCTGCCTCTTGTTTTCTCAAAGGGAGAAATTAAATTTCCTGAATTAAACTGGTTTTTCCCTCCAGTGAATATGCATAGCCCGGATCTCAGTTTCTTAGAAACCTGGACAGCTCATTTGTTAGTTTGCTGACTCACACGTAAACTAGTCTAGAGAAAAGAAGGACCAGGGGAGACAGGATAGCAGTCTTCCAATATCTCAGGGGCTGCCACAAAGAAGAGGGAGTCAAGCTATTCTCCAAAGCCCCTGAAGGCAGGACAAGAAGCAACGGATGGAAACGAACCAAGGAGAGAAGCCACTTGGAATTAAGGAGAAACTTCCTAACAATGAGAACAATTAACCAATGGAACAGCTGGCCACCAGAAATTATATAGGCTTCATCACTGGAGGTTTTTAAAAACAGACTGGACAGCCACTTCTCTGAAATGGTAAGGGGGTCCTGCTTGAGCAGGAGTTGGACTAGAAGGCCTCCAAGGTCCCTCCCAGCTCTATTCTGATTGATATAATAATAATAATAATAATAATAATAATAATAATAATAATAATAATAATAATATAACCAATGATTAAGGAAGTAAATAAAGGAGGCCTTTTAAAGACAACTAAAACAAAAGCAGAATATAAGAAAGAAGTAATTGAGCAGCGAGCTGAAAATTGGAAAAGCAAAGCTCTGCATGGCCAATACTTGAAAAGTATTGAAGGCAAAGCTGACCAGAAACTAACTTGGAACTGGTTAAGATCAGGAGTACTGAAAAAAGAAACAGAAAGCTTTATTTTGGCAGCTCAAGAACAAGCCCTAGCCACAAACTGCATGAAGGCAAAGATTCAACATGTTACCACCAACAGCAAATGCCGCCTCTGCAATGAGAAAGGTGAGACAGTCGACCACCTGATCAGTGGGTGCAGCAAAATTTCACAAACCGACTACCTACAACGCCATGACCGCGTTGCTAAAATCATTCACTGGAAATTGTGCCAGAAGTTTGGATTTGAGTACAGCAAAAACCACTGGGAACATCAGGTTGAGAAAGTTTTAGAGAATGAGAAACTCAAGATCTTGTGGGACTTTAGGATTCAGACTGACAGGCACTTGGTCCACAACACACCTGACATAACAATAGTTGAAAAGAAAAAAGTATGGTTCATTGACATTGCAATACCTGGTGATGCACGGATTGAAGATAAGCAGCAAGAAAAAATCACAAAGTACCGGGACTTACAAATTGAAGTTGAGCGACTGTGGAAAAAGAAATCGTGTGTTGTCCCGATTGTTAATTGGAGCCCTCGGAGCAATACCCAATTTAGAAATTCTAAATTTGCCGGACTTGAACATTTTGACTCTACAAAAAACCACCTTACTCGGAACAGCTTACATCCTCCGACGATACCTTAACAGTTCCTAGGTCCTTGGTTAGGACTCGAGCTGCTGAACTATTAACCAGCCTCAAAGGCTGTGAATCTCACCAAAGATTAACTAATAATAATAATAATAATAATAATAATAATAATAATAATAATAAGCCAGCTGAGAGGAAGAGGCAGGTGCTTTCTTCATCTTGATCTGAGCACACTTAAGGAGGGGCTTGGTATGCACTCTGGGGAGATAACCAATATATTAATTAATGTCCATTAAACACAGTGTGGACAGTCTCTTTGGATTTATTGCATCAGCTCCTGAGAGGCCCAGAACAGAGCAAGGAGTTGGCTAAGGCTCTCCCCCCCCCCTTCTCTCTGCCCAAGTGTCAAATCACAGGAGTGACATCTGTGGTTATATTTGGCTCTGAACGCCCGATGCTTCTGCTGTTCCAGACTTTCGGAGTGGGGGTGGGGTGGAGAGAAAGAGAACCATGGGCTTTGGAGTCTGCTCTTACCGGCAGCTTTTTTTTCAAATTGATCCCCCAGGACATTTGAGAAGGAAATTCTCTGTGGATCGGAGTTTCTACTTTTGGGTTGAACTACAATTGATGGATTGATAGGTATGTTGAGTGGACAGATAGATTGGTAGAGATGATAGATAGATGAGGAATTCTGGGAATTGAAGTCCACTCACTCGAAACCAGACTGAAGAATCCTGGGAGCTGAAGTCCACCTCTCAAACCAGACTGAGGAATTCTGGGAGTTGAAGTCTACTCACCTTAAACCAGACTGAAGAATCCTGGGAGCTGAAGTCCACCTCTCAAACCAGACTGAGGAATTCTGGGAGTTGAAGTCTACTCACCTTAAACCAGACTGAAGAATCCTGGGAGCTGAAGTCCACCTCTCAAACCAGACTGAGGAATTCTGGGAGTTGAAGTCTACTCACCTTAAACCAGACTGAGGAATTCTGGGAATTGAAGTCCACTCACTCGAAACCAGACTGAAGAATCCTGGGAGCTGAAGTCCACCTCTCAAACCAGACTGAGGAATTCTGGGAGTTGAAGTCTACTCACCTTAAACCAGACTGAGGAATTCTGGGAGTTGAAGTCCGCCCCTCTTAAAGCAGACTGAGGAATTCTGGGAGTTGAAGTCTACTCACCTTAAACCAGACTGAGGAATTCTGGGAAATGACGTCCACTCACCTTAAACCAGACTGAGGGATTCTGGGAAATGAAGTCTACTCACTCTAAACCAGACTGAAGAATCCTGGGAGTTGAAGTCCACCCCTCTTAAACCAGACTGAGGAATCCTGGAAGTTGAAGTCCATTCACCTTAAACCAGACTGAGGAATTCTGGGAAATGAAGTCCACTCACTTTAAACCAGACTGAAGAATCTTGGGAGGTGAATTCCACCTTAAAGCTGTCATTGACGTTGCTGGATCATAACAAAGTGGACTTTTTGGGGTCTGGTCTTCTGGTCCCTCGCCCCTTCCCCCCCTCCCCCCTCCATCTCTCTCTCTCTCTCCCCCCTCCCTCCCCGAGCCCCTGCCTCCTCCTGCTCTTACTTCTTTTTCTGCCTCCCCCCCACAGAAAAATTGTAAGTAAAATAGATGGCGACAAGGATGGGTTTGTAACGGTGGAGGAGCTCAAGGCCTGGATTAAGTTTGCCCAAAAGCGCTGGATTTACGAGGACGTGGAGCGCCAGCGGAAGGGCCACGACCTCAACGGGGACGGCCTGATTTCGTGGGAGGAGTATAAGAACGCCACCTACGGCTACGTCTTAGGTAGGTCGGGCCCTGTAGCCCCGCTAGCCCACTCCCCAAGGCTCAACCTTGCCCCCCCTCCCCCATTTTGTCTTGTAGCGCGATTGTGAGCAAAATAGACACGGATAAGGATGGGTTTGTGACGGAGGGGGAGCTGAAGGACTGGATTAAGAAGGCGCAGAAGAAGTACGTCTCTGAGAACGTAGCGCGCCAGTGGCAGGAGTATGACTTGAATCAAGATGGCTTCATCTCCTGGGAGGAGTACAGGAATGTCACCTATGGCACTTACCTGGGTAAGGGGCAAGGGGGGGCATAGCCTTGCTGGAAAGTATCAGTCGAGCCGAAAGGGGAAGGGGGGGGCCGGGGTTTGAAACGAGGCTGGGAGGGGGGGGCGGCGGGGGGGGGGGGGGGGGTCGAATGGGGTGGTGAAGCCTGCAGGGGTCAGGCTGGATGAACCCTTAGGGCCCCTTAGGAGCGAGGGAAGGTCATGCTGGGCCCGTCCTGGGCTCCCCACGCTTTCCTGCTCTGCCTTTTCAAGTCAAACGCAGAACTCCGGGAGTCAGACTTGAGGCCGGTTAGATTGCCTCTCAGGGGATAGCGAGGGGTCTGGACTGGATGGCCTCTTGAGGACCCCTTCCCAGCTCTAGGATCCTGCAAAGGGCTGAAGGAAGGGCCACGCTGGGCCTATCCCACACTTCCTGCTCTCCCTTTTCCAAGTCAAAGGCAGAACCGAGGCTGGTTAGATCGACCTCTCGGGGGATAGCGAGGGGGCTGGACTGGAGGACCTCTTGAGGACCCCTTCCCAGCTCTTGGATTCTGAAAAACGGCTGGGTCATGCTGGGCCTATCCCACATTTCCCTGCTCTCCCTTTTCCAAGGCAAAGGCAGAATTCTGGGAGTCAAACCGAGGCTGGATTGTCGCCTCTCGGAGATAGGATGGTGAGAGCCTGAAGGGGCTGGATTGGATGACCTCTTAGGGACCCTTCCCAGCTTTAGGACTATACAAAGGGCTGAGGGAGAGTCCCGATGGACCCACTTCCTGCTCCCCCTTTAAATTCGAACGCAGAACACCAGGAATCAAGCCGAGGCTGGGCAGTCACCTTTTCTGCGGGGTGATTTCAGGCATGGCTGGCCAGGGAACTCTGGGAGTTGAAGTCCACAGGCTTACAGTTAATTAGCATGCGAGCCTGGGAATTCTGGGAGTTGAAGTCCACAGGCTTTAAAAGTCCATTAGTATGTTATCCAGGGCATTCTGGGAGTTGAAGTGCACCGATCTTCAAGCATGGCTGGCCAGGGAACTCTGGGAGTTGAAGTCCACAGGCTTACAGTTCATTAGCATGCGAGCCAGGGAATTCTGGGAGTTGAAGTCCACGCATCTTCAAGCATGCCTTGCCAGGGAACTCTGGGAGTTGAAGTCCACAGGCTTTAAAAGTCCATTAGCATGTTATCCAGGGCATTCTGGGAGTTGCAGTGCACCGATCTTCAAGCATGGCTTGCCAGGGAATTCTGGGAGTTGAAGTCCACAGGCTTACAGTTCATTAGCATGCGAGCCAGGGAATTCTGGGAGTTGAAGTCCACGCATCTTCAAGCATGGCTTGCCAGGGAACTCTGGGAGTTGAAGTCCACAGGCTTTAAAAGTCCATTAGCATGTTATCCAGGGCATTCTGGGAGTTGCAGTCCACCCATCTTCCAATGGCAGAAGTTGGAAAACGCAGCCGTAGGGAGCATTTGTCTCCTTGCGTGCAGCTGCGAGCATCATTTTTAAGGCAAGCCTCTGCTTTCGATTTCATGAAGAGATTCGGGCAGTGGTTGCATTTCAGCCGGTCTCTGTTTGCTTCGCCTTGCTGATCGGCTGCCCTTGAGCCTAGCTGCACACTGTACATTTTATCACCGTGGGCAGATTAAAACCACATTCTTGGCCTGACTTTGGTGAGGTCACATAACCAGGGACGGCAAACGGCATGCACTCCGCAAGAAGCCGCCACCCTAAAGCAGATAAAACGTGGAAAGCAATTTTTCCAGTCTCAAAGGTGCTTTTTCAGGAGGCAACTGGACTCTCTAATTTCTTCATTTGAAGACGTCTCGCTTCTCGTCCAAAAAGCTTCTTCGGCTCCGACAGGATGGTGGGGAATGGAAGGATTGATATTCCTTGCAGACAGCTGGCAATTTGCATCCTTTTAGAGGGTCCTTGAAGCACTTGGTGGTTTATCTGTGTCCTCAGAGGTCACCCGAGTGGTGCAAAGGATTCTTGTAGTCTGCAATATTTTTTTTTTTTTTACCTCTGGAAATCCATTCCGGATCCCACACCATTCAAAGGCTGTTCATCCCAAATTGTATAGCTAAAATTCTGTAGAGATTCTCAGTCCTCCAGGTCACACTTGTCCCAAAGCAGGGGTGAAATGTAAAATTTGTTAATACCAGTTCTGTGGGCGTGGCTTGGTGGGGAGGGGTAATGTGACTGGGTGGGCATGGCCAATTTTTTTTTTTAAACTTTTCAAAGCATTTTTTCTAATGCTTTGAGAAGCCTCTGGCGATCAGGCAACTCGGCTGGGATCGTCAGAGACTTTTCAAAGCATTTTTTTTTACCACCTCTTCGGCCAAGAGGTTGCAGAAAAATATGCTTTGAAAAGCCTCTGATGATCCCAGCTGAGCCGCAGGATCATCAGAGGCTTTTTTCTTTACTTTTAAAAACAGTTTTTCGTTGGAAGAGGTTGTAGAAAAAATTCTTTTAAAAGTAAAAAAAACCAAAAAGCCTCTGATGATTGCATGGCTCAGCTGGGCATAGTGGGGAGGACGCAGGGATTTTTGCTACCGGTTCTTCGAACCAACTGCCACCATTGCTACCGGATCGGGCGATCTGGTCCAAACTGGGAGCATTTCACCTCTGTCCCAAAGGTGCTTTTTTCAAGAGGCAACTGGACTTTGTTTGTTTTTTTTCTTTGAAGACGTTTCGCTTCTCATCCAAGAAGCTTCTTTAGCTCTGGCTGGTTGGTGGGGAAAGGAAGGATTTGGGATGAACACCTTTTTTTTTTTTTTTAATTTGATTTATATGCCGCCCTTCTCCGAAGACTCAGGGCGGCTTACAATGTGCTCAGCAATAGCACATTTGAATGGTGTGGGAGTAGGAATGGATTTCCAGAGGAGGGGGAAAAAATTGCAGACTACAAGAACTATTTGCATCACTCCAGTGACCCTGAGGACACAGATAAAACCTCCCAAATGGCCTCAACGACCCTCTAAAAAGGATGCAAATGACCAAATGCTGTCTGCAAGGAATATCAATCCTTCCGTTCCCCACCATCCAGTCAGAGCTGAAGAAACTTGTTAAGGAATTCGCAGAGTAACCCTTGAGTAGCAAGGATTTGTACCTGAAAGCGATTGAGAGTAGTTACGAATAAACACAGCCAACACACAGATGCACTGAGTTGTGTTTACTTTCAGGAAATAGTAAGGCACAGTCCAATAAACAGTCCAGGTCATACACATATAAAGCAGGAGATAGCCAAAACGACAGTCCATGGATAAATCCAATAACAAAGTCTTCTTACCAGTCGTCGTAGTCATTCACAATAAACAGTTCTTCTGGATTTGCATGCAGAGCTATCAGAGAGCAAGAACATCAAAGAGAACAAACCATGTTTCTAGCTGCCTTTTAAGGAGATTGGCTACAGAGCTAACCAATCAGGACACAGTATGATGCAATACAGCAGTCTTAAAGCTATATTGAGGGTTTATATATTGCCAGCCCAACAAGTCAGGTAATGATCATTTCCTAACAAAGCTGCTCAGATGAGAAGCGAAACGTTTTCAAAAAACAAAAACCCAGAAAGTCCTGTTGCCTCCTGAAAAAGCACCTTTAGGACAACCACAGCCTGGATGGCTGAGAATCTCTACAGACATTTTTTTTTTCCAGATAAACCCCAAACCTTTGAAAATTGATCCTGGTTTCCCGGTTCCTAGAACGTTGAAGCTGGCAAAGCAGTCCCTCCGTTCGCGCGGCTGTACGGGTAGTCCTTGACTTAACGACGTCCTCGCCGTCGTTAAGTCGAGAACTGCCTGAATTTTGGGCTGGGGCTCGACGTGGGACGTGCCAACTTTTGAGCCCCTCTATATGGTCGAGCGGCGGTGTGTAGTGTAGTCGCCCTTCAGTAACCGAATCCCACCTCTGCCGTTTTAGACGATCCGGACCCCGACGATGGCTTCAATTACAAGCAGATGATGGTGAGGGATGAACGGCGCTTCAAAATGGCCGACCAGGACGGAGACCTGGTGGCAACCAAGGAGGAATTCACCGCTTTCTTGCACCCCGAAGAATATGACTACATGAAGGACATCGTCGTGCAGGTTGGTGGGCTGATCTCGTGACGCTTTAGAGCAGAGGTCTTCAAACTTGGCAGCTTTAAGACTTGTGGACTTCAACTCCCAGAATTCTCCAAGTTGAAGTCCACAAGTCTTAAAGCTGCCAAGTTTGAAGACCTCTGCTTTAGAGGCAGTCCTTGACTTATGACCCCAGTAGAGCCCCACATTTCTCGTCCGCTGAGCGAGAAATATGCTCAAAAGAGTTTTGCCCTGTTTTATGACTGGTTTAAGTGAATCACTGCAGTTGTCGAGCGAATCCGGTCCCCCCCCCCCACTCTTCCCCTTGACTTTGCTCATCAGATGGTCACAAAAAGAGATACTGCGGCCATAATAATAATAATAATTAATAATAATTTTATTTCTATACCGCCCTTCTCCCGAAGGACTCATAAATACGAGTCATCCAAGCATCCAAATTTTGCCGAGCATCCAAATTTTGATCGCGGGGATGCTGCAATGGTCGTTAAGTGTGAAAAATGGTCATAAGTTCCTTTTTTTTTCTCAGTGCCGTTCTAACTTTGAGCGGTCACTAAACGGGCTGTTGTAAGTCAAGGACTGTATTTATCGTTTGGTTTTGATTTATTGCACTTCCTGATGTTTCTGTGCTGCCCAATTCTGGAGGCAATTTGCTCCTGGTGTCCAAATGCGGCTCATAAAATCCGATCAACAGAGAATATTAAAAAGGGTAAACGTTAGGAGAAAAAATGATACAGATGATACCCCTGGTGAGTCTTAATCTCTACAGGAGTGGCCAAGATTGTGCAAACCTTTTGGGAAAAGTGTATTTTCTAAAACTAGCTAATAACACCACTTTTTTTTTGGAGTAGCACCATAAAATTATATATCAATGGAAAGATAATTGAATCAAGAATGTAATGCAATCACTTTTATGAAGGATTTGCTATTAGAATAGCAGTTACAGTATAAAGAAGAAAAGTGAAACACGTAGAAAAAAATGAGATATATACAAAAATTACCTCCATAGAAAAATGAGATATACAAAAATGATCCCCATGTCAGTTAATCCTTAGTTGGGTAACCTTTAGCATGAATTCATGGCCTTACAACCTCTTCCCATGGAGTGAACCAAGTCTTTTAGATCTGCACCTGTTATAATGTGAAACCAAGATGGAATGATGGCTTCTATTAACTGGGTTTTATTGCTGTGTCGCTTCTGACTAAGAAGTTTCTTTCTCGGCTCCATAGATTTTCAATTGGGTTAAAGTCTGGGCTATTCCTAACCTCTCCCATTCTCTTTTTAATGTAAATTTTAATGTAATTTTTAATTTGTTCTTAACCTGGGGTTTTAAATTTGTCTTGGGCTAAATTGATTTAAGTCGATTTTACTTCTCTTCTCTTAAATTTTTGCATTCTATGTGTTTTATCTTGTGCCCGTTCACCGCCCTGAGTCCTTCGGGAGTAGGGCGGTATATAAATCAAATAAAATGAAAAATATTCCCAGGCCATTCCAGCAGTGGAATAGGATTATCTTGGAACTTCAAAAAAAAAAAAAAGGGTTGTTATTAGCCATCAAACCTCAAAAATACACTTTTCCCAAAAGGTTCCCACAATTTTGGCCACTACTGTAGATTAAAAATTTGCCACGATATAAAAAAAAAAATGTTGAAGACTCTAGAAAGAGGGCAGAAAAGAGCAACCAAGAGGATTAGGGCAGTGGTCTCCAAACTTTGTTGCTTGGTGGTCTGGGGTGGGGAGAGGGGAATGCGACCACTGACACAAGAGAAGCCTTTGGGGTGCTGCTTGCGCGAGTGGAACTGCGCGCACCTACTGGCCTATCACTTGCGCGGCCGGGATCCGAATACGCCACTGCCTGGTAGTGGGCCCCGGCCCGGTAGGATTGTGGATCCCCTGGATTAGGGGGTTGGGGGCTGAAACATCTGGAGAACAGTTGCAATCTAGTTTAACGAAAAGGACTAAGGGGGGGACCTGATAGCAGCCTTTCCAGTATTTGAGGGGCTGCCCCAAAGACGAGGGGGTCAAAACGATTCTACAAAGCACCAGAAGGCAGGATTGCAGATTAGAGATGGAACAGAATTGGAAGGGACCTTCTAGGTCATCTAGTCCAACCTCCTGCCCAAGCAGGAGAGACCCTATACCGGATGGGAATTAATCAAGGAGAGATCTAAGCTAGAACCGAGAAGAAATTTTGGGCCAATCACCAGGTGGTGGTGAGTTCTAGTCCTGCCTTTGGCGTGCCAGCCGGCTGGGTGACTTTGAGCCAGCCAGTCCCTCTCTCTCAGTCCGACCCGCCTCGCAGGGTGGTGGTTGTGGGGAAAATAGGAAGGAGGAGTATTACAGAGAGGTTCACTGCCTTTAGTTATTGATAAAAATAACAATAAAAGTGGGAAATAAAATAAATAACGCTGCCCCTGGTTTTTTTCCCTACAGGAAACCATGGAGGATATCGATAAGAATGGAGACGGCTTCATTAATTTGGAGGAATACATAGGTGAGTCGTGGCCAGATCCTGCCGTGGTCCCCAGTTGTTAAACCCCAGGAAGACTCGGGCCGGGGGTCCCCTCATGAAACATTTGGAAATGTCCTGGGTTGGCACCCAACTGAAGGATAAATGGCTACGGATATAGTCCTCGACTTACGACAGTTCATTTAGTGACCAAAGTTATACCGGCGCTGAAAAAAAGGGACTTGGGACCTTTTCCCCCCCACTTAACGACCGTCGCAGCATCCTCGTGATCACGTGATCAAAATTCGGCCGCGTGGCCGCTGACTTAAATTTACGACGGTCATATATGGTTCCCTTCTGCGACCTTCCCACAAGGAGAGTCGACGGGGAAGCCAGCTTCGCTTAACAGCCACGTTACTCACTTAAGGGCCGCTGCGATTCGCTTAACCCTTGCGGCGAGGCAGGTCGTAAAATGGGACCCTTAGCAATAGCATTTAGGCTTATGTACCTCCTTTTTCAGCGCCCTACGAGCGGTTTAAAAAGTGCGTCCTTTGCATATCGGCCCCCAACAATTTGAATCCACTAAAACGGCCGTCTCGCTTAGCGACAGGAATATTGGGCTCAAATTTGGCCGTAAGTCGAGGACCACTTGCGCTGTGCAGTTCGGCGCACAGGGCCCGACGGTTAGAATTGAGACCCTCCCGGCGTTCCCTCTCCGCAGGTGACATGTACAGCCACGACGGCAACACGGAGGAACCCGAGTGGGTCAAAACGGAACGGGAACAATTCATGGAGTTCCGGGACAAGAACCACGACGGGAAGATGGACAAGGAAGAGACCAAAGACTGGATCCTGCCCTCCGATTACGACCACGCCGAGGCCGAAGCGCGGCACCTGGTTTACGAGTCGGATAAGGACAAGGTGAGAGGGCTTCCTCCTGGGGCAGGGGTCGGCAACCTTAAGCCCTCAAAAGAGCCACCACCCGGGAGTCGGCAACCTAGAAAGTCCCAGTTGCCACGAGAATCTCCATAGACTTTCTTGCAAGACGTTTCATGACCCAGCTAGAGAACGTGATCGGTGCTAGAGGGGGGAATGGGATTTGTGGGGAGGAGAAAGAGGAGGAAGGAAGGGGAGGGGCGGAGGAGGACTATGGGGTTTTCTTGCAGATGTTTCGTGACCCAAGTAGGTGCTAGAAGGGAGCGGGTTTGTATAGATGAGGAGGAGAAGGAAAAACGAGGAAGAGAAGGAGAAGGAATGAAGGGGAGGAAAGAAGGAAGGAGAAGAGGAGGAGAAAGAAAAGGAATGAAGGGGAGGAAAGAAGGAAGGAGAAGAGGAAGAGAAAGAAGGAATGAAGGGGAGGAAAGAAGGAAGGAAGAGGAGGAAAAAGAGAAGGAGAAGGAATGAAGGGGAGGAAAGGAAGGAGAAGAGGAAGAAGAGAAGGAGAAGGAAAGAAGGGGAGGAAAGAAGGAAGGAGAAGAGGAAGAGAAGGAGAAGGAATGAAGGGGAGGAAAGAAGGAAGGAGAAGAGGAAGAAGAAGGAGAAGGAATGAAGGGGAGGAAAGAAGGAAGGAGAAGAGGAAGAGAAAGAAGGAATGAAGGGGAGGAAGAAGAGAAGGAGAAGGAATGAAGGAGGAAAGGAAGGAGAAGAGGAAGAAGAGAAGGAGAAGGAAAGAAGGAGAGGAAAGAAGGAAAGAACAGGAGGAGGAAGAGAGGGAGAAGGAATGAAGGGGAGGAAAGAAGGAAGGAGAGGAGGAAGAGAAGGAGAAGAGGAAGAAGGAGAAGAGGAGGAAGAGAAGGAAAAGGAATGAAGGGGAGGAAAGAAGGAAGGAGAAGAGGAAGAGAAGGAGAAGGAATGAAGGGGAGGAAAGAAGGAAGGAGAAGAGGAAGAGAAGGAGAAGGAATGAAGGGGAGGAAAGAAGGAAGGAGAAGAGAAGAAGGAAGAGAAGGAGAAGAGGCCGAAGGAATGAAGGGATGGAAAGGAGAGGGAGGAGTGGAACAAGGAAGCGGAAGGAATGAAGGAGAGGAAGGAAAGAACGGGGGTGGGGAGAAACAGAAGGAGGAGGACTCCCTGAGCATGGTGCTTTTCTCGCAGACGTTTCATCACCCAGCTAGGGAACACTATCAGTGCTAAACGGAGGCAGGGTTTGTAGAGGAGGAGGACTGGTGGGGTCCTGAGTGTTCTCTGAAATTGGTTGCTTTTTTCGCAGACGTTTCATGACCCCACTAGGTAACGCCATCAGGTTCTACCCCGGTTGTTTCACCTTTGCCTTTCCTTTCCTTTCCCAGGACGGCAAGCTCACCCGAGAAGAAATTGTGGACAAGTACGACCTGTTTGTGGGCAGCCAGGCCACGGACTTCGGGGAAGCTTTAGTACGGCACGACGAATTCTGAACCACCAGTCTCCTTTTTTTTAAAGGAAGAAGTGTTTTTCGGGGTGGGGCGGGGAGTGTCGTTTTTACCGTTTCAGGATTAACACAAGAAAGGCTCACTATCAAGACTCCGTTTCAGCCGAGAATTTGGAGAGGGGGAGGGAGGAGAACCGGCCACCCCCTCCCCAATTGATCCCATCCTCCTTGCTTCCCCTCCCCTCCCCTCCCTTGACTTCCCTCCCTTCCAAGGTGGGAGGTCGGTATTCTGAGAGATCACGGTTCTGGTTGAAACCCCAAAAGTTTTTCCTTTTTGGTTTTTTTAAATAGATTTGCATGTTCTTTTTATGTCTAACAAGTTCAGTTTTATTTTTGTATTTTATTTTTTTTTGGTTCCGTGTGAAAAGAAGAACGCATTAAGCCAATTGGGGGGGGGCACAGCCCTGTCCCCCACTTTTTTTTTTTTAAAGAGTCAGGTTTTTTTTAAAAAAAATCCACAAAGTCAGAAAGCCGGAGAACAAGACACAGCCGAGAGGGGTGAGATCTACACTCAAAAGACCTCCCCCCACATGTTTTTTCATCTTCCAAGAAGCCGACAAGAGAATTTGGGGAGGGGGGCGGCGTTTAGCTTCTCTGCCTCCGGGCGGGAGGTTCCCCCCCGCCTCGAAGGCTGCAAAAAATCTCGACTTTAAAAATATCTGGCGTCTCCTTCGCTTACGACATCCGAAGATCCTCCGGAGTGCTGCCCCCCCGTGCCTCAGTTTCCCCAGCATCCTTCAAACGGCATCCTTTGCAAGAGCTGTGCGGTCGGCGATGGTGCGAGCCACGGGTTCAGGATTTCACCCGGGACTCTTCGTTAAATAATATTCAAGCTTTGGTGATCTCTGCTTGGTGTCCGCTCCGGGCTTAAAAAACAGGAGATGTCGAAGAGGCGAGGTTGAATTGGGTCCGTCCCGGGTCGAAGTAGCCAGCCGAGCTTCTCCTCCCAGACCGTCATTTGTTAATGTAGAGTAGGGGGCAAACCCTCAATTGGGTCTTTAGAAGGAGAAAAGGGGGGGCGACGGGCAGCTTTAAGGGCGATGGGATATTCTGCATTTTTGAAGTGCCTTTTTTGTTAAAAAGCAGTTGGCCCAAGGAATCCAGGCCCAAACTTACTCCTAAAACAAATGCAGAAATTTAACACACCTCTCTTCCTTCTGTGTTTTCTGCCAGCCACGTGGCCCACGGGGAAGGGGTGGGCGAATACGAAGAGACCCCCCCCATCAGACCCCTAATCTGTCCGGGTAAATCCTTCCCCTCGCCGGAGAAGTCAAATCTGGCCCTCTCTCCCGTGCTTTGATTTTTGGAAACGACCCCATCTCATTTCCCCATATTTGCCAAGAGAAATAAATTATCTTGATGTTACGGCCACCTTTCCTTAAACTCCCCCCCCCCCCCACTTCCCCCAAAATTGGGGGCAGGTTTGTCGAGATTGCCGCTTCACAAGTCTGTGGATTTGCGGGGGGGTTCGTTTCGGCCGGGGGCTCTTCGCTGAATTCAAAATCCGTTCCTTTCCCGAACGGGCAGCTCCTCCTGAGCCTTTTGCAAATGAAAGGATGCTATTTTTTTTTTCCTCCCCGCCCTGCAAAATTCGAGGGTGAACATTTTGCCAGGTGCACAAGCAAACTTTGCTTTCCTACCTGGCTTCCTAACACTAATTGTGAATTTCTTAGCAAGGTTTTCCTGAGTGTGGGAGCAAACCTGATAGCCAAAAGTAGAAACTTGAAACAGTATTATTTCCGTGGTCATTTTTAATCCCCTTAGTGCAGTGTTTCTCAACCTTGGAAGCTTGAAGATGGGTGGACTTCAACTCCCAGAATCCCCCAGCCAGCAGCGCTGGCTGGGGGATTCTGGGAGTTGAAGTCCGCCCATCTTCAAGCTTCCAAGGTTGAGAAACACTGCCTTAGTGCAATGGGAAGGAAGAGATTCGTTTTGATAACACTAAAAGGCCAGCCACGGATTTGCCACTAGTGCGTGGCACTTGGCTAGCAACTCACCAGCACGCGGCATCGTCTCGGATGGCCGTTGGCTGCATCTTTTTCAGGGAAGCAGGTGAGAGGCTGAAGCAGAGCAGGAAATCAGGTGAAACAGTAGCCCTGCCAGGTGTTTTCTCTACCTGGAAGGTGCCCCTTGATAGAGATCCTGGCTTCTCGTGGTCGTTTTATTTTTGCAATCGTGGCTCAGAGCGCCTGATGAAACTCGGTTTAGCAAATTTGCATGGCTTGTGAAAAGGGCCCGTTACTACTCCAGAGGGGGTTAAGCTCAGCTTTGAAAAGTGAAGAACCTCCCCCCCCAATCTGGGTTTCAGTGCCGGTGGTGAAAGGAAGGAAGGAAAAGAGAGAAGGAAAGAGAAAAAGAAAGAGAAAATACTTCCCTCTCTCTCCATCCCAATTCTTCATCGCCAATCTTTGAGAAGGCTTTTCTTATACAGCATCCGTGGAGTTTTATATAATGTACAACACACAAATGGTGTCTTAATAAAACTGTTTACATCCTCGTTGCGTTGTGTGGTTTGCTGCTCAGGTGTGTGCGAGCTGGATATCTGGACAGCTGATTCGTGGGTGGACAGAAAGGTCCCATCCTGTTCAGCTCCAGTTTTATTTCCACAGGGGGGGTCAGTTAAGTACTTGTTGGCAGGAGAGAAAGGGAAAATCTCGCCCACCCATGGATCTTTCCCAACAATTGGGGTTTAGAGACATTGGACAATGGTTGTGTGCCATCGGGGAATCTTCTAAAGCAGAGGTCTCCAACCATGGCAACTTTAAGACTTGTGGACTTCAATTCCCAGAATTCCTCAGCCGGCTTTGCTTGTGGACTTCAATTGCCAGGATTCTGGGAGTTGAAGTCCGCAGGTCTTAAAAGTTGCCAAGGTTGGAGACCCCTGTTCTAAAAGCCTGGTCACTTTTTAGATAGGTGGACTTCCAACTCCCAGAATTCCTCAGCCAGCCTTCCTGGCTGGGGAATTGTGAGATTTGAAGTCCACACGTCTTAAACTGGCCACAGTTGAGAAACACGAGTATGGAATCGATTCCAGGCACAGGAGAAAACCACGCGGGGCCAGCTTTGCAGAGCGGATTTCTAGGGCTGTGGAAACAGCTGTGGCTGTGCCCATTTGGGGCTCATGAGCCATCACTTCTCTGCTCCTAATTAAAGCAGCCACATTGTCTCTCCCTCTTTCTCTCTTCCCACCCATTTTTGCACCCAAGTCTGGAAAAAAGGACACAACTGCTTTAAACGGTTAATTAAAGCCTCTCCCTCCCTCTCTCCCTCTCCCCCCAAACTATTTTTGCACCCAAGTCTGAAAAAGAGACATGGCTGCTTTAAATGGTTCATTAAAGCGTCTCTCTCTCTCTCTCTCTCTCTCCATCTCTCTCTCTCTCCGTCTCTCCGTCTCTCTCTCTCTCTCCCCCTTTCTCTCTTCCCAACCATTTTTGCACCCAAGTCTGAAAAACAAGGACACGGCTGCTTTGAACAGTTGGTTCATTAAAGCCTCTCTCTCTCTCTCCCCCCTTTCTCTCTTCCCAACCATTTTTGCACCCAAGTCTGAAAAAAACAAGGACACGGCTGCTTTGAACAGTTGGTTCATTAAAGCCTCTCTCTCTCTCCCCCCTTTCTCTCTTCCCAACCATTTTTGCACCCAAGTCTGAAAAAACAAGGACACGGCTGCTTTGAACAGTTGGTTCATTAAAGCCACTCCAAGCAACAGCATTCTTAACAGGGGCTTGAGGAAATATGGGCTTGCTTGTCCAAGCTGTTTGTGAGAGTCCTAAAAGTTCCGTTTCCTTCCAGAAGGTTCGGCGGATGATCGCAACTGCTCTCCCCAAATCAGTGCCTTGCACCGGATCCCTTGAACTTGATTTATTGTGGCCATGGCTTGCTCCAAATTCTAAGAAAAGGATATGGGCGGTGGAGAGAGACGCGGTCCTAATATTCACACCAGCTTTGTGCATTAAAAAAACAACAACAAAGGGTTTCAGGTCCATCCTTTCCAAAAACTTCTGCTGAAACTTGGCCATCCGAAAGAGACAAGCGAGGGGAGTCTGGATGCATCGGAGCCGGGTGCGGTTCTAGCCATGGTTTCAACAGATTATA
This sequence comes from Pantherophis guttatus, assembly GCF_029531705.1. The sequence continues at coordinate 5,649,893 of NW_026843855.1, read as the reverse complement.
AGACCTAGGCTGCAGCTCTGCACTGCTTGCAAGAGAAGGGGTAGGAGAGTGCTGGGTAAATTACCCTAAATGGGGTAAAAGTAGGTTTTCCCACTGGGTAACAGCTCACAAGGCTATGACCCGATCGCAACGGGAACATTTAGCCCTGATAATGTTACCTACTTGGGTAATGAAACGTCTGCAAGAAAACAACTAAGCTCAGAGAGCGCCAAGGAGCCCACAGTTCTCTTCCTCTTCCTCTTCCTCCTTTTGTTTCTCCTTCTCCTTCCTCTCCCCCTCCTCTTCCTCCTCCTTTCCATAAGCCCCATTCCCTTCTGGCACCAATGATGTTACCATAAATTACCCCAAATTAGATAAAAGTGAATTTTCCCTCTGGGTAACAGCTCACAAGGCTATGACCCGATGGCAACAGGAACATTTAGCCCTGATAATGTTACCTACTTGGGTAATGAAACGTCTGCAAGAAAACAACTAAATTCAGAGAGCACAGAGGACCTCACAGTCCTCCTCCTCCTCCTCCTCCTTTCTCATCCTGATGATGTTACCTAGTTGGGTCCTGAAACATTTGCAAGAAAACCACCAAACTCCAAGGGCATTTGACGGGTAGAATCAACTTTCGGATAGGGAGTTTGGGTAACGAAGGAAAAAGTTTGGGGGAGCTTTTTAGGTTCAAAAATCATCTGGAAACGTGCAGCTCCTCTTGAGAAGGCGCCAAACTCTCTTCGTCCACTCTAAACGGAGCCCTGGAGTGGGGCTGTTGGAAGAAAATGTTTTGTGTGTGTGTGTGTGAGTGTGTGTTTTAAAAGAAGTGTGTTTTGTGGGACAGTGGGGTGGGGAGAGGGTCTCTTTTCTTGGCATAGTCATCGTCTTGGTTGCGTTCCAACGTGCAGAGTGGCTTCTGGGCCTGGCCTTGGTGGGCTTCTCAGCTCTTGGGGCTGACTTGACTGGAGGACACGGAGGAAACCTCCGTCTTCTGAGAGACCACGTCAGAGTCGTCCGTCATAGGTTTGCCGCACACCGTTTCCATGATGCAGGCACGGAACTGGGAAGGGAGGAGACAGGAGTTTTATGACTGCCCGGGAATTGCCCGAGAAGGTCTTATAGAATACAGAATAACAGAGTTGGAAGGGACCTTGGAGGTCTTCTAGTCCAACCCACTGCTCAAGCAGGAGATCCTATATATCCATAATGGTGAACCACAGGTGGCACGCATAGCCATATCAGTGGACATGCAAGCTCAGCTCCGGTACATATGTGTGGACTGACCAGCTGCTTTTCGGGCCTTCTGGGCCCAATAGAAGTAGGAATACAGGCGGTTTCCTGCCTCTGGAGGACCTCGGGGGGTGGTGGGGAAGGCCTGTTTTTTGCTGTCCCCAGCCTCCAGAGCCTCTCTAGGAGTCTGGGGAGGGCGAAAACGGCCTTCCCCACCCCTCCGGAGGTCCTCTGGAGGCAGAAAATAGCCCGTTTGTCAACTTCCGGTGGGACCAGAAGGTCTGTTTTTTGTTGTCCCCACTGGAAGTTGGCAAACGGGCCGTTTCTGGTCTTCGGGAGGCCTCCAGGGGTGTGTGGGGAAGGCCGTTTTCACCCTCCCCAGACTCCTAGAGCGGCTCTGGAGGCTGGGGACAGCAAAAAACGGGCTTACCAGGCCATCGCATGCCAGGAGCGGGGAGGTGCGGTGGGTGGGTGGGAGCGGGGCAGGAAGGAGTGGGACCAGAAAATCCAGTAGCCTCGTGAAAATGCACCTTTGGGACATCCATTCTTTCTCGTTCTACTTTCAAGTGGTTTGGAGAACAGGTTGACCCCCAAAGTTGTCAGACGTAGCCTCCGCTCACTGTACACCAGAGGTGTCCAACCTTGGCAAGTTTAAGACTTGCGTTCTTCAACTTGAAGTCCACACATCTTAAAGTTGTGAAGGTTGGACAACTTACTACAGACTAACAAAGAGGGTACCTGGAAAACCGGCCCTGTCTGACCTCACCTGCCTTCTCTGACCCAGAGCCCAGAGCCCAGGGGTACTTGTCCAAAAAGTCTTCCTGGAATTCACACGAAATGTTCTGCCCACATTTAGCAGACAGATCCACACAGACCATGATGAACCTCGTTTCAGTAGCTGTGTTCCGACAACCATAAATCAAGGTTGCAAACACTGCCTGGAGTCATGCAACGCCTGTTGCGGGTCAATATGATGGACCTTCATTTAGAGGTGCCTGCAGGACATGGCCCAAATAGTCAAGAGATCTCCGGTGATGGTGCCTGCTTTCTATGATGGCCACCATATTGATTATTCTTTAACCATGAACTGCGTTCATCGTGGTCTTCCTACTTTCCTTCCACAAATGGTTGTATAATTTTGCTCGTTCAGCCCCACCTCCGCATGACCACGTCCCTGTTCCTTCACCCAGGGCTCCAGTTCTTCACTCGGTTGGCCCTGTTTCTTGAGTGCTAAACCTACTTATGATGGGGGAGTCCATGACCACCCCTAAACATTTGTGGTAAACTTCTTCGGTATCTGCCACCGCAAAAGTTGATCAGATAAACTGTTCTCTTCCATCCCTTCCTTGCTCCAAGTGAGATACTTGTTGTAGGGGGGAAAGTGGCAGAATCTGGGGGAAAGGAGTCAAAGGAGGCATCAGCCTAGAATCCTTACGTAGTCACAAGTGGTTTAAGTCCAACCTCCCTTGAATTCCACTGACCCTTATCTAATTCCTAGCAGCTGCAAACTGTTTGTTGAGAAGATTCCTGTGCCTAGGCTTTTAGCAATAAAACATGTTAAGATATTAAATTTAGTAGCTGGAACAATAAAGTGTACAATGGGCCAGAACACACAGTTGTAGTTGATTGGCTGGAGAGTGCTGGCTCTTGCATGAGGTAATATGCACTGTGATTGGTTGCTGTGGGTGTAAAGGGGGAGTTTCCCTTTTTCCCGCCTTTTTCTTCTGTCTGCTCTGCATGCTGTTTAGATTTACCTCACGATGTTCAATGTCCCTGATTATCTTGTCTGCTCATGCATGAGGCAATCTGCCCTGCAATTGGTTGCTGTGGGTATAAAGGAGGAGTGTCCCTATTTTCCCGCCTTTTTCTTCTTCTGTGTGCTTGGTATACTGTCTGAAGATTTACCTCAGGATGTTCCTGACTCTCTTGTCTGCTGAAAGTATAAATGTGAAATATATTTATTTGCATAAAACTCGATCTTCGTGTCAGCGTCTCTGACTTCATGTGGACATCGGCTGGACAATTCCTTGACAAAGCAGTTTCATTGGACCTTCACGCGTCAACCTGGCCTTTTTGCACCTGACACACTCACCTGCTTGTTCATGAAGCAGTAGATGATGGGGTTGTAGACGCAGGAGCTCTTGGAGAAGAAGGCAGGGATGGTGACCAAGCGCAGGTCGAGGCCGTGCTGAGGGTTGTTCACCATGTACATGGCCAGGGCGGCGTACGGAACGTAGCAGGTGCAGAAGGATCCCACCATCACCACCACCATGCGGGAGACTTCTCGCTCGGCCTTCTGGGTGGTGGCCGACTCTTGCTGCTGAGCGGCTACCTGTGGACAGAAGAGTTGTGACATTTTACAGCACTGATAAGATGACCTAGTTGGGTCATGAAACGTTGGCAAGAAAACTGCCATCACCAAGGACCCACAGTTCTTTTTCTTTCCTCCTCCTCCTCCTCCTCCTCCTCCTCCTCCTCCTCTTCACAAATCCCACTCCCTTCTAGCATTGATGATGTTCTCTAATAGGGTCATGAAATGTCTGCAAGAAAATAATCAAGTTCAGAAAGCATCAAGGACCCCACAGTTGTCCCCCTCCCCCTCCCCTTCTTTTCTGCAAACCCCACTCCTTCCTAGTACTGATAATGTTCTCTAGTTGGGCCATGAAACATCTGCAAGAAAACAACCAAGCTCAGACATCAAATCCCAGTCCTCCTTCTCCTCATATTGAGATTGATTATAACATAAACTACAATGAAAAGAAAGATTGAGATAAAAAAGAAGGGCAGTTCAGGATGTTAAAAAAAGAAGAAGAAAAAAGGTATTGACTTCCAACTCTTTCCGACACAATAAACTACTAACACATTGACAGTCTGAACTTTCTGGATGATATTGAGTTATTGCAAGTCATGTCTACAATGGGCCTCCTCATAATCTTGAATACAAGCTCTGGAGCTCATCTTCCAGAAGACCGTAAATCCATGCAGGCAGTCCTCGATTTACAACCGTTAATTTAGTGACACTTCAAAGTTACAACGGCGTTGAGAAAAGTGACTTACAGCTGTTTTTCACACTTACGACCCTTGTAGCTTCCTCATAGTCATGTGATCAAAATTCAAACATATTTATGACGGTTGCAGTGTCCCGGGACCACGTGATCACTTTTTGTGACTTTCTGACAAGCAAAGTCAATAAGGATTTACTTAACAACCGGGTTACTAACTTATCAACGGCAGTAATTCGCTTAACGCCTGAGGCTAGGAAGGTCATAAAATCGGGTGAAGCAGACTTAACAATGGTCTTATTTAGCAAAGGAAATTTTGGGCTCCACTGTGGTCGTAAGTCGAGGACTACCTGTAATCCAGACAGGGCATTCATGACTTACCGCCCGGAGGGCACCCAGGAGCCGCGCGTAGGAGTAGATGATGATGGTGAGCGGTATGAGGAAGCAGAAGACGAAGAGGAACCACGAGTAATACTCGCTCTTGTATTTGGTACCCACCGTGTACCAGTCGGGACCGCAAGAACACTGCAGCCCTTCTGGGAGGAACCTGTAAAACGGAAAAACATTGCCAGGCATATAAATTGCAATAAAATAAATAAAAATAAAAATAAAATAAATAATAGGCTCCTAGGGCTGGAAGGGACCTTGGAGGTCTTCTAGTCCAACCCCCAAGGCAGGAGTGCTTATACCATCCCAAACAAATGATTTTTGATTTGGAATAGAGCTGGAAGGGACCTTGAAGTTCTTCTAGTCCAGCCCTCTGCTCAAGCAGGAGATCTTTAACCATTCCAGACAGATGGTTATCCAATCTCTTCTTAAATAATTCCAGTGTTGGAGCACAACTTCTGGAGGCAACCCGTTCTACAGTGTTGTGGCCCGTACGCAGCCTGTGCGGCTGGTGGCTGATTCCGACAGCGAGGAGGCTGGTGTGGTGCTGCGCCAGCAGCCTGTGCAGCTGGCACTTGAGTCAGACAATGAGGAGGCTGGAGAAGATGTGGTGCCAGAGTCGGGGATTCAGCCAGGGCCTTCAGAACCTCCAGAAGCTCCCATAAGTGAAGAGGACAAAGTGGAGGAGCCTCATCTCGATACACAGGCGCGCAGAGCGACCAAAAGGCAGGAGTGGCTCCTCAGGAGGAGGTCTCCTCGAGAGTAGGGCTTGGGGCTAATTGGCCACTCCCTTAGCCTATTTAAGGAGGAACACCGACTGAAGCAATTTGCAGGGAACAACTTCATTCACTCTCCTTCATGCCTTGACCTCTGCAAATTGCTTCTGGGCTTTCTGCCAACCATAGTAAGATTATGATTATTTATTCTTTGGGTTCTTGTAGGCTGTTAAGAAAGTTAATTAACAGCGTTTGTTTGAAAAAAAAAACTGTTTAATTTAGTAAACCTTTAGTAAACTAAGGTTTGTACAGACTTTGTGTGAGTGGCGTAGGAGGCTAATGCCTCCTAAGGCAGCATTTAACATCCAGCTGCCTGCAATTACTGCGAGTTCAATTCTCACCAGGCTCAAGGTCGACTCAGCCTTCCATCCTTTCTAAGGTGGGTAAATTGAGGACCCAGTTTGTGGGGGCAGTAAGCTGACTTTGTATAAATATACGAAAGTATGAAGGCTATTACTTAACGCACTGTAATCCACCCTGAGTCTCCGGAGAAGGGCGGCATATAAATCAAATTAAAAAAAAAAATTCTGTACAAACCTTAATTTACTAAATTAAATCAGTCTTTTTCAAACAAAGGCTGTTAATTAACTTTCTTAACAGCCTGCAAGAATAAAAATAAATAAATAATCGTAATCTTACTATGGTTGGCAGAAAGCCCAGAAGCAATTTGCAGGAAACTGATAAGAGAACTAAGATTAGGACGAGAAGGAGAGTGAACGAAGTTGTTCCCTGCAAATTGCCTCAGTCGGCGTCCTTCCTAAAATAGGCTAAGGGAGTGGCCAATTAACCCCAAGCCTTACTCTCGAGGAGACCTCCTCCTGAGGAGCCACTCCTGCCTTTTTGGCAGCTCTGTCCACCCATGCATCGAGAAGAGGCTCCTCCTCTTCTTCCTCTTCACTTATGGGAGGTTCTGAAGGCCCTGGCTGAATCCCCGCCTCTGGCACCACATCTTCTCCAGCCTCCTCACTGTCCGACTTGAGTGCCAGCTGCACAGGCTGCTGGCGCAGCACCACACCAGCCTCCTCGCTGTCCGAATCAGCTACTAGCTGCACAGGCCGCTGACGGGCCACACCACTAGGGTTGTACAATGCTAATTTTGAATATACATAAAAGTCACAAAATCCTAGAGTTGGAAGGAACGTTAGAAGTCTTCAAATTCACCTCCCTCCTCAAAGTCCTTGTACCACCTCGGACAAATGGTTGTCCGCTCTTTTCTTGAAGACCTCCAGTGATGAAGCACCCACAACTACAGGAGGCAAGCTATTCAGTTGATTAATATTTCTCACTGTCAGGAAATTCCTTCTTATTTCTAGGTTACATCTCTCTTTAACTATCTTCCTCCCATTGCTTCTTGTCTCACCCATGGATGCAACCCCCATCTTCCGCGACGGCCCCTCAACTACCGAAAGGCGGCTATCGTGTGCCCGCTAAGCCTTCTCTGCCCTAGGCTAAACCTACCTAGTTCGCGTAGCTTGTTCATGATATGATTTCATCATATTCGTTCAGGCAAGAATATGAAGAGAATCACAGAATCCTAGAGGTCCTCTAGTCCAACCCCCTGCCCAAGGCAGGAATCCGGACACCACCCCGGACCAATTTTTTTTTCTCCTTCCAGTGAGGTAGGAGAAACTACTTCCAGTAGTTTCATCGACTTCCAGTGATGTAGGAGAAACTACTCTGGTTCCTCTCTGTGCCCATCAAACCTGCTCCAGCCGAAGAAGGGGGGGACGGAGACCCCGATTCCAATGATCCACGTGGCTGCCACCACTACCACAGCATGTTTGGAGTTGAAACGGAAATTCCCCAGCGGCTTGCAGATCACGATGTAGCGTTCGAAGGCGAGGAAGGCCAAGGACCAGCCGGTGACCAGACCTGGAGACAACGGACAAACAGACAGACAGACAGGCATGGATGGGGAGGGGGGATTTAGAAGTGGACAATTACAGGAGCTCAGAATATAACCCCCCCCAACTCTCAAATTACGCCCTCAACTCTCCATCTCCATCCTTATCTTCAGGGCAGTGTTACTCAGTGTTGGCCCCTTGAAGAGGGGTGGACTTCAGCTCCCAGAATTCCCCAGCTGGCTTGCTTTAAGGCATATGGAGTGTATTGATGGGCTCCTGCACTATCAGATGTCCTATAGTTAATACATTCTGATCTGAGGGACAATAACTACTTCAAATCCACTCATATTGAGGTCTCCAAACTTGGCAACTTTATGACTTGTGGACTTCAACTCCCAGAACTCCCCAGCAGGGGAATTCTGGGAGTTGAAGTCCACAAGTCTTAAATTGGCCATGTTTAATGACCCCTGCATTATAATGTTCACATGGGTTTTTTCACCCAATGTTCAAGAAGGGTTGGATAACCTCCAATTTAATTTAATTTAATTTAATTTAATTTAATTTAATTTAATTTAATTTAATTTAATTTAATTTAATTTAATTTTAATTTAATTTAATTTAATTTAATTTATTTATTTAATTTAATTTAATTTAATTTAATTTAATTTAATTTAATTTAATTAATTCAATTTATGTGCCGCCCCTCTCCGAAGACTAGGTCCACCTCAAACGTCCTAGATTACAACTTCCATCACTTGACTGGATCTGAAGGACACCACAGGTTGTTCCATCTGAAGATCATCAGTCTTGATGGCTGATGGCTGCTTTATGGAAAATCCACTCAACCATTGTTCCTCAACCTGTTTTTTGTTTTTTTTTAAGAGGGGTGGACTTCAGCTCCCAGGATTCCACTGCCAGCTTGCTTTAAGAGATGTGGTCCTCGGTGCCGATTGGAGAATTCTGGGAGTTGGAGTCTACACCTTTTAATGGGGTCAAGATTGAGAAATACTGCCCTGAACATTCAACGAAACTGGGACTTCAACTCCCAGGATTCTCCAGCTAGCCCTGACGGCCGCACCTCTTAAAACAAGTGGCTGGGGACTTCTGGGAGTTGAAGTCCACCCCGCTTAAAATGACCAAGGCTGAGAGCAGCACCCACTTACGGGAAATCCACCTGTTACTTTCCCAGTCCTTGTATTTACCTGCTACCGTGCCTAGGAAGGCCTCCAACTTGCAGACCTGACGACCCAAGAAGAAGTAACCTTGGATGCTGGACAGGAAGACCACAAAAACCGCAAAGACACAGAAGATAAGTCCGGCCAAGGAGATGTTGACCAAGATGTAGTTGAGCGGCTGCCTCAACTTCTTGTACTTGATGGTGACGAAGAGGATGATGGCGTTGAGGGGCGTCCCGGCAAAGAAGACCAGGCCCATGAAGATGGTTTGGAAGTGGAAGGCCCACATGGGCGCGATATGATATTGGGGACCATCCCAAGGCTTCACGGAGGAGATGTTTTCATAGAGGTATAATTCGTCTTCTTCGGACATCCTCCCAAGCACAGGACACCAGTGTGGACCCTTCCAGAAGACTTCTCCTCTCCTATTATAGGACGACACCCATGGAGGACAAAGTCCACTTAATGGCTCAAGATGGGATCAGCTGCTAATCCTGATCATCCGAGATGCAAACTTGGGGATTAGGGATGTATAAGAATCCGGCCTTCTGTTCCATAAACCTCCCGAGAAAGTAATCTCATTTGTGGACTAGCTGCAAGATCTTGAGATCTTAGAGGACAAATACGGGTAAGACCATAAGACAGAAACTGTCCTTCTCAGCTTCTCCTCAGCTTCTCTCAGGTGGAGTCAACTCCACCTTAGCTATCGTTCTGACCGAATCTTGGTTTCTCTCTATCCAACCAATGGACTCATCATCGCTCCGTTGAGTTGGGCTTCCACAATTTGGTGGCCATCAAGAAGGGGAACGTTTCCTGTATTGTTTTCATGTTCTGGAATGACTTTGGAAGGCCAGTTGGATATTCCTACATTTGATGAGACTAAACTTCTGGTTAACGGACCAAGATAAAGTGGTTGAGAGGAGCTGGGTCTTGATCATCATTGGCCCAACAAGGTGTCCAATGGCTTAGCCCAATAAACACCATCACCTCAGTCCCAAGTAGCATAATGAGGGTTAGAATAGTGTTTCTCAGCCATGGCTACTTGAAGATGGGTGGACTTCAACTCCCAGAATTCCCCAGCCAGCAAAGCTGGCTGGGGAATTCTGGGAGTTGAAGTCCACCCATCTTCAAGTAACCAAGGTTGAGAAACAACAGGTTAGAGAGTGAAACCTGGTTCTGATTGACAATGATGGATTCTTGAACATTGCTCCAGGTAGTCCTTGACTTACAACCATTCATTTAGTGACCGTTCGGAGTTACATCGAGACTGAAAAAAGTAACTTATGTAATTTTTCACACTTACGACTGTTGCAATAGGGGTGAAATCCAGCAGGTTCTGACAGGTTCTGGAGAACCAGTAGCAGAAATTTTGAGTAGTTTGGAGAACCGGCAAATACCACCTCTGGCTGGCCCCAGAGTGGGGTGGGAATGGAGATTTTGCAATCTCCTTCCCCCAGGAGTGGGGTAGGAATGGGGATTTTGCAGTATCCTTCCCCAGCCACGCCCACCAAGCCATGCCCACCAAGCCACGCCACGCCCACCAAGCCACATCCCCTTGGTCATAAAATAGAGCAACACTC
>NW_026843855.1:5579917-5634917 GCF_029531705.1 Pantherophis guttatus | reverse complement strand
TGCTGGAAACCTGACGACCAGGTGGCTGATGTGTGCAAAGATAAACTGGCTGGCGCCCATGTGCGCGCTAGAAACCAAAAGAGCAGCCGGCGACGGCATGCGTGCCCACAGAGAGGGATCTGCGTGCCACGTCTGGCACGCATGCCACAGGTTTGCCATCATGGGACTAGGGGGACATGATAGCAGTATTCCAGCATTTGAAAGGCTGACACAAAGAAGGGGGGATGGGGTGTCAATTTATTTTCCAATAATAAGAGGGCAGAACAAGAAACAATGGAGGGAAACTCATCAAGGAGAGAAGCAATCTGGAATTAAGGAGAAAATTCCTAACAGTGAGAACAATTAACCAGTGGAACAGAAGTTGCCTCCAAAAGATTTGTAAGTGCTCCATCACTGGGGGCTTCAAGAAGAGACTGGACAGCCACTTGTCTGAAATGGTATAGGGCAGTGATGGGTAACCTTTTTGCCATCGCGTGCCAGGAGAGGGGGGAGCGCGGAGGGTGCGTGCCCACACCCATAATTCTATGCGGTCCGCCCCAGCGCATGCACGCAACCTCCCCCCCCCACTCTACCCGCTGCTGGCACGCGATGGTCCAGTAGGCCTGTTTTTCTCTCTCACAGCAAAAAAAAGGGACTTCCTGTCCCACCGGAAGTTGGCAAACGGGCCTCCGGGGGGGTGGGGAAGGTTGTTTTCACCCTCCCCAGACTCCTAGAAAGGCTCTGAAGCCTGGGGAGAGAGAAAAATGGGCCCTCTGGAGGCAGGAAACAACCTGTTTCCCTACTTCTGGTGGGCCCAGAAGGCCCAAAAATCAGCTGTCAGGCACGCCCATGTGCGCTGGAGCTGAGCTTGCGTGCCCACCGATATGGCTACATGTGCCACCTGTGGCACGTGTGCCATAGGTTCGCCATCATGGGTATAGGGTCTCCTGCTTGAGCAGGGGGCTGGACTAGAAGACCTCCAAGGCCCCTCCCAGCTCTATTCCGATTCTGATACTTTGTGTGAAATCGTTAAAAGGATGTTCAGCTATCCTGACTGATCAGCCATGCCTGATTCCTTGCAGCTACAAGAACTATACCTTGATGACGGTCTTTGGAAATTTGCACCAAGCCCAACTGGGCGGAGTACCTGGGACCTACCAGTTAGTCCGCAGTTTCTTGAACATCAAACTCCCAGTGTCTGTTCCGGGGCTGCAGGTAGGAACATCCAGGATCCCACGGTCCTAGCAAAATTTGGTTTATTCATTTCCCTAGTCAGGAATGCACTTGTCAGGTGGAGAGTTGATAATATTTGGAAATGGTGCACTTTGTATTAGCTTTCCCAAGATTGCCGAAGGCGCTGTGTTCTTTTAAAAAGCCTGCTGACAAATATTACTTGCAGTCTTAAGCTCTTTCTCCAAAAGCAAACCCCCTTGCGTAGCCTAAGATCATTCGAAAAAACTAACGGTGGATTGTTTTTAGACCTTATGTGTGTTTTTTGCATCAATGTGTTGCTTTTGGTCCTTATCTATATATTGTGTTTAGTTTGGGTTTTAATCCTTGTTCGCTGCTTAGAGCATTGCAAAATGGGCCGCTTTCCAGATTGTTTAATTAAAGGAATGAGTATCAGTCAATCAATTTTATTTATGAGCAAAAGGTCCCAAAGAAGTACTTAAGACTTTTTATTATTATTATTATTTTATATTTTAATTATGCATATAGATACTTTGAAAACAGTGTATTGTCTGGGTGCGTTTTGTTTTACAGAGAAATAACAAATGTTCAGATTATAATAGTAATAATGAAAATAATGAAAATAATGAAAATAATAATAATAATAATAATAATAATAATAATAATAATAATAATATGGATCTGAGTACAGCAAAAACCACTGGGAACATCAGGTTGAGAAAGTTTTAGAGAATGAGAAACTTAAGATCTTGTGGGACTTCAGTATTCAGACTGACAGGCACTTGGTCCACAACACACCTGACATAACAATAGTTGAAAAGAAAAAAGTATGGTTCACTGACATTGCAATACCTGGTGATGCACGGATTGAAGATAAGCAGCAAGAAAAAATCACAAAGTACCAGGATTTGAAAATTGAAGTTGAGCGACTGTGGAAAAAGAAATCGTGTACTGTCCCGATTGTAATTGGAGCCCTTGGAGCAATACCCAAAGGGCTACCCCGCTATTTAGAAATTCTAAATTTACCGGATTTGAACATTTTGACTCTACAAAAAACCACCTTACTCGGAACAGCTTACATCCTCCGACAATACCTTAACAGTTCCTAGGTCCTTGGTTAGGACTCGAGCTGCTGAGCTATTAACCAGCCTCAAAGGCTGTGAATCTCACTAAAGATTAACCAATAATAATAATATAATCCACTGGTCATTATGTAAAAAATACAACTTTCCTGTATCCAAAAAGTCATGGGAACATAAAGTGGAAAAAGTTACAGCAAATGAGAAGGTGTAGATCATGTGGGACTTTTGAATACAGACGGATCGTCACTTGGAACACAAGACGCCAGATATCACAGTTGTCGAAAACCGAAACGTACAATTTGTTGACATTGTGGTACCAGGAGACGCCAGAGTTGAAGAAAAAGAACTGGAAAAAATCATGAAATATTGCGACCTGGCCATAGAAACTACACGGCTATGGATGAAACATGTCACAGTGATACCCATTGTCATCGGGGCACTTGGTACCATGCCCAAGAATTTCACAAAACACTTCAAGAAATTGCAGCTTCCTGCAATAACACCAGCAACTGCAAAAAACCTGTGCTACTCGGAACATCATATATTTTAAGAAGGTACTTGGTTGATACCTAGGACGCTGGCAGCAACCCGTATCAACCATTAGTACCAATCAATCATATTCATGTCACATTTTTAAATGTTCAGGTGACTTGAGTTTCATGTTTAATGAATAAAAGAGATAATAATAATGTTAAATGTTAAATATATATAAACAATTATAGAAATGCCTAAGTCTTGATTACTACAAGTTGCTTGTAGAATAACATTTCCACATCTGGGTGCCACATTTTAAAAAGAACATCGATGAGAAAACAGCCTGGTATATTTAACCCGACAAGGGGAGTGGGGGGAAATGAGCATTTGATAGGTCCCATACATAACGAATGTTATCCTGAAAAGATACCGAGATTTGTTTCCCCGCTCGGTACATTCAGAGAAAATCCCAGAATAAATGAACAGAAACTGCAAGGAACCAGATGTTGAGTGAGCATCAGGAGCACATTTCTAAAAATGAGATCCGTTTAACAGTGGCATTCTGTAAATTGCTTGGCAAGGTAGTGGGATTTTTCTTCGTTGGCAGGATGTAAACACATTTAAGGAAGATGCTGCACTGAATAGAGATTTCTGCGATACAAACCTCTCAGATGCTTCTCAGCGTGAGGAGTCAGTGATGAAAGACACTGTGTCTTTAAGGGGCCAAGGCCCCCTCCCCAGGCCAGGCACAGAGGCTGGGCCAGGGGGTCCCCTAGAGCCCCTGGACCCCCCACCCCCATGGAGCCGAAACCCTCCACATCTGGGAACGGTGAGTCCCCTCTCAGGAGAGGAGGGGGAGTGCGTTGCCACAGCAACCAACCCCCTCGGTGGCCTCCAGGATGGCCCAACTGCCAGGGACCCCCTCCCCACCTGGTTCCATCCCCTCCAAGTCTCTGGGATGCCCACAGGTTCCTACGTAGAGTTGCACCCAGGGCCAGACCGTGTGGGTTCACCCACTGGGCACCCGGCATGGCCTCCTTCACACCCCCTCCCACTAATAGAGACCCTCCTGCCTCCCATATCCGCCAGTTTCGGTTGCCAACTGATGCTCAAAACCCTTGCTCCTCTGCTTGGGTGTCTCTAAAACCCAATCTGGGTTTGTTTTTACTCAAATCATGGTTTGTTTTAAAACAAAACTTGATTTAGGAAACCGGGGGACGACGACGGGGTGAACCCATCCTGATCTCTTTGTCCTAACCCACGGGGATCCGAATGAATTCAGTGTCATTTTTAATTATGTACGTCGAATTGAAGGGTTTTTATTTAAACCGATGCTTTCATTCAATTGAAATTTTAATTTTTTCCAGTTATGGGTTTTTCAGTTCCTGTTTTAACTCGCACGGGTGCCGCCCCGTTCTGTGGGGCAGTGAATTTATGCCCTCTCACCCCTGGCAAGAATTTCCTGGATGTTAGGGGGAAAAAAAATGCATTTAGCCTCGAATTTGAGAGAGAGGCAGGTACATACAGGTAGCCTTGGATTCACAGCTGCAAGAGAGCCCAACTTTTCGGTTGCTAAGTGAAACCGTTACGTGAATTTTGCTCCGTTTTGTGACCGCTCTTGCCACAGTTGTTAAGCGAGGCCTGTTAGTAACATGGTTAAGTGAATCTAGCTTTCCCTGTGGACTTCGCTAGTTGGCAATGTGAGCTTAACAATCATTGTAACCTAGTTTGGCATCACGTTGAGTTTCTTCATTCGTTTTTCTCGCCGTAGACTGTGTTGTTTCTCTGTGTCACATAATATATGTGGGTATTTTTACATAATTTTGGATTTATTTATTTTGTCATGCTTACGTAGAATATTTTGGAGGTAGCGAAACTTTGAGAGCTGCAGGCCACGGATTTTCATTTTAATGTATGCCGATTCGTGTACATTCAAAGTGACAATAAAGTTAGTCTAAGTTCAAGAAACTGACTGGTTCATTTCCAGACAGAAAGGGGAATTCTGGGAGTTGAAGTCCACCCATCTTAAAATTGCCAAGGTTGCGTTAATGCTGAATTCTACCATGTACCTATCCTAAACAGGTTCCCTTTATTTATTATTTATTTATTAGTCGCATTTCTATGCCGCCCAACTCCCTAGGGACTCTTTAGGGACCCCCAAGGCTGTCTCCTATTGGTGTGTCCCCCTCAAACCAGCTCTACCAAGTCAGCATTGGAGTGTGGGAAGCCCCGCCCCCCAGAAGAATGAAATATTTTGGGAAATATTAAAAAAAAGGGAAGAATATTATATTTCTCTAAAGGAGGAATAAACAAGTTTTTAGAGGCAGAAAGCAGTCTTTCTTAATAGCCCACCACAGATGCCAGCACTTAAGGAAATAAAGAGCTTATTGAAAGAGGAAGCCAACTATCTAGCTGGCTCTATTCATAAGCAAAGCACATACTGCCGGCAGAAGCCCATTCAAGACAGGATATTTTGCTACAAAGGGAACGTATATTTAATACTACATGTTTTGACAGCAGTGAGAATTGTATTTGCACAACACTGGAAAAATGAGGAAACTCCTACAGATGAAAATAGGATTAAAAAAATATTAGACTGTGCGGAAATGGATAGGTTAACTTTAAAGATTAAGGTCAAAGAAGACACAGAATATTTTTTAACTTGGGATTTGTTTTATCAATGGTCAGATTACGAAGGTAGAAATTAGAAGTTGGAAGAATATTATTATACACAAGTAAAGAATACTATTACTACTATTATTATGTATAATAATACTAAATAATACTAAATACTTATAATATGTTAAAAATGACAGAATATTTCGAAACTCCTTGCAGCAAAGTTTGTCAGCTAATGAAAACAAGAATGGTAGGATTACAACAAGCAGCCCACTCACCCACGATCCAACACATATATATAAATGTTATTTGTACATTTTTCTTTAACTTACATAAGTGCTTAATTATACAGTGTATTATCTGAGTCAATTTACTTATACATGATATTAGTAATAGTAACAATGTTTACTTATAAATAATAATATTCTTCCCACTTCTGATTTCCACCTTTGTGGTCTAACCATTTGTAAAACAAATCCCATGTTAAAAAAATATTCTGTATCTTCTTTATCTTTTATCTTTAATGTTAGCCCAAAGGTCTGCAACCTTAAACACTCAAAGAGCCATTTGGACCCGTTTCCCACAGAAAAGAAAACACCGGGAGCCACAAAACCCTTCCCGTGCCTGACTGTTTCTTGATCGGCCACAAAACTAATTCTTATGATAGATGTCATAAGAAATATGAAGTATCATTGTCATTTCTCATTTACAATGTCTAGGCAACTCTAACACTATGTAATGCTCCCACATTATGTATTGCTCTGATCTCACAGTAAACAGTGAATTTCATGAAATTGGACCATGATGTAATATATTTATGTAAAAGAGTATTCAGTACTACAAAAACCTTTTTCTTTTTAAATTCATGCTAAGTTTCTAATGCTAATAATATGCTATAAAGTAACTATAATTGCAAAATAAGTGTTCAGGAAGGACAATAACAATTTCCTTAACACCATCTAAACTATCAGCTCAATTCTGCTATGTCTTGGCTCTCCAAATCTTGATGGGCTATAAATCCAAATAAGCCAACATGGATAATAAGCCAACATGGATAATAACGATAGAGGCTGGAAGATCTGGTTCAGCATCTGTATTGTCACTGCTTCCACACTCCACCCTAAGTTATTTTTGGGAAATACAGTGGCAATTTTCCCCAAACAGATTTGTCATGATGTTTTAATTAAATTTTAAGAGGCAACTGTGCAAATATATCTCTGCATAGAAATATTATTATTTATTAAATTTATATACCGCCGTACTCCCGAAGGACTCAGGGTGGTGAACAGCCAAAAGATAAAATACACATAGTACAAACGTTAAAAACCATTTAAAATACATTAAATACTTTGGCCCAAAACAAATTTAAAACACCCCAATTTATAAGACAAATTTAAAATTTACAATTTAAAAAGGGAAAGTTAGGTCAGGCCAGCCTGGTGAAATAAAAAGGTCTTGAGGGCGCTGCGGAAGGTATGTAGATCCGGGATCCTCCGTATCTCCGGGGGGAGCTCGTTCCAGATCGTTGGTGCCCCCACAGAGAAGGCTCTCCCCCTAGGGGCCGCCAGTCGACATTGTTTGGCCGACGGCACCCGGAGGAGGCCCTCTCTATGGGAGCGTACTGGTCGGTGGGAGGCTATTGGTGGTAGCAGGTGGTCCCGTAGATAACCAGGTCCTAAGCCATGGAGCGCTTTAAAGGTGGTAACCAGAACCTTGAAGCGCACCCGGAAGACCACCGGGAGCCAGTGCAGCTCGCGCAGGAGAGGTGTTACATGGGAGCTCCACGTTGCTCCCATAATCACCCGCGCGGCCGCACTCTGCGCCAGTTGGAGCCTCCGAGTGCTCTTCAAGGGGAGCCCCATGTAGAGAGCGTTGCAGTAGTCCAGGCGGGAGGTGACGAGGGCATGAGTGACTGTGCATAAGGAGTCCCGATCTAGAAAGGGACGCAACTGGCGGATCAGGCGAACCTGATAGAAAGTCCTCCTGGCCACAGCCGTCAAATGTTCTTCTAAAGACAGCCGTGAATCCAGGAGGACACCCAAGTTGCGAACCCTTTCCGTGGGGGTCAACGACTCGCCCCCAATAGTCAGAGATGGCGTCAACTGACTATACCGGGACGTCGGAAACCACAGCCACTCGGTCTTGGATGGGTTGAGCCTGAGTCTGTTTCTCCCCATCCAGATCCGCACGGCCTCCAGGCACCGGGACACCACTTCAAGGGCATCATTGGGGTGGTCCAGGGTGGAGATGTACAGCTGAGTGTCATACATCAATTCTTCCTTCCTTCCTTCCCTTTCTTCAGCCCAGATGCACATGCGAAAGGACGAATTGGATTCCCTGCAGGAGACGAAGGATGTGGAGCTGGGGCAGGTGGCCCAGGATCTGCAGGACGCCAACGAGGAGATCCATAACCTGCGCCTAGAAGCCGAAGAAGCAGCCGCCCTGCACGAGAACGAGATCGCCAGTTTACAAGAAGAGCTTTGCCGGATGAAAGCCGAGCTGGAAAGAGTCCAACGGGTCCACAATGAGTACGAAATGGAGCTCACCGCCCTGCGGGCTGAAATCCAGATGATACAGGACTCGGCTCCCGAAAACAACGTTGACGCTAGCGAAACCCCCCTTCAGGAGCAACAGCTGTCCAGCCTGAGCCAGGAAGTAGCTCGGCTCCAAGGTACCCTTTTGTTTTTTTAAAAAAATCGGGGTAACTGCCGCTTGGCTCCCTAATTGTATTTATTTTTATTTTTTTTAATATGCAGTAGTGGCCAAAATTGTGGAAACCTTTTGGGAAAAGTGTATTTTCTGAAACTGGCTAATAACACCACATTTTTTTTGGAGTAGCACCATACAATTATATATCCATGGAAAGATAATTGAATCAAGAATGTAATGCAATAACTTTTATGAAGGATTTGCTATTAGAATAGCAGTTACAGTGTAAAGAAGAAAAATGAAACATGTAGAAAAAGTGAGATATGCAAAAATGATCACCACGTCTGTTAATCCTTAGTTGGGTAACCTTTAGCATGAATTACAGCCTTACAACGTCTTCCCATGGAGTGAACCAAGTCTTTTAGATCTGCAGCTGTTCTAATGTGAAACCAAGATGGAATGATGGCTTCTCTTAACTGGGTTTTATTGCTGGGTCGCTTCTGACTAAAAAGTTTCTTTAGATTTTCCATTGGGTGAAGATCTGGGCTATTCCCAGGCCGTTCCAGCAGTGGAATAGGATTATCTTATTTATCAATTAACTTATTTATTTATAGCTCACTTTTGTTATTTTTTATAAATGATTCAAGGTACTGTATAAATACTTTATATTTCTTTCTCCTCCTGTTTTCC
This sequence comes from Pantherophis guttatus, assembly GCF_029531705.1. Next base: position 5,626,233 of record NW_026843855.1, on the reverse strand, counting down.
CAACAACAACCCTGTGAGGTGGATTGGGCTGAGTAACGGACTGGCCCAAGATCACCCAGTCAGCTTTCATAACTAAGGCAGGACTAGAACTCCGTGTCCCCTGGTGTTTGGCTCAAAGTCACCCAACCAGCTTTCATGGCTATGGTAGGACTAGAACTCACCGTCTTCCTGGTGATTGGCTCAAAGTCACCCAACCAGCTTTCATGGCTATGGTAGGACTAGAACTCCCAGTCTCCTGGTGATGGGCCTAAAATCACCCAGCTTGAACTCACAGTCTCCTAGTGATTGTTCCAAAGTCATCTGGCCAGTTTTTTTTTTTATTGAAAAGTTTTATAAGAAATACAAACATTTTCTCCCTCCCCCGCCCTTCCCCCCCCTCAGCCCTTCCCTCCCCCCTTGCCCTCTCACCCCCCCCTCAGCCTTCCCCCCCACCCGCCTCCCTTGACTTCCCAGAACAAGCACAGGGTATAGCATCCACAAACATAAAACTAAAATATGCTAACAAATTGTTGACTTCAAATTCTTTCTAGGTCTTTAACTCCTTATAACTCAAAACCCGATAAACATAAGCTAAAAGTTAAAAATGTTTCACTCATCAGCTATATGAACCTTCTTAGTCTGATACTTGTTTTGAATATAGTCAATCCATCTTCTCCATTCCGTTATGTATCTTTCGTGTGAATGGTCTTTAAGATATGCTGAAAATTTTTGCCATCTCTGCCAAATGCACGACTTTTAGTGTCCAGTTTTTCATACATTAGGTAGGACTAGAACTCCCCGTCTCCTGGTTTCCAGCCTGGAACCATCCCCAAACTGGCTTAAACATTTTAATAATTTAATTTAATTTAATTTAATTTAATTTAATTTAATTTAATTTAATTTAATTATTTAATTTAATTAATTCAATTTATATGCTGCCCCTCTCCGAAGACTCAGGGCGGCTCACAATACAATTTAAAAAATCATTATAAAAAACATTAAATCTGTTAACCAGGAATCGACCGTATTTCTATGAAACGGTAGATGCGTTTCGCTATATAGAACTCCTGGATGAATGTTGGGATGTTCAGAATCTCGGTTTATTTGGCTTTGCAGGAGAGAGAGTTTATATAGAATCCAAGGGCTGGAAGGGGCCAGCCAGGAGCCGTGGGGGGTTGGACTAGAAGACCTCTAAGGACCCTTCTAACTCTTGTCCTTCTGGAGGACTTTAGCTTCCTTTCATCCCTGCTCCTGTGCTTTGTAGGTGAGCTGGACATTGCGAAAGGCCAATACACGGATCTGAAAGAAGAGTTCCTGACTTTGCAGGCTAGCAACAAGCTTATGGTCCACCAGCTGGAGAAGCTCGAAGCCATGAAATACAAGTAGGTGTTGATGTTTCTGCTACTGGTGCAGCTGTTCCACCTGGAGATGGATGAGAACGAGGTGCCCTGAGATGGGTGGTGAAAGATGGGGTGTGGGTAGATCTTTCTAGTCTAGAGCCATGTGGTTTCCTTCAACGTTCTCCAACTTGGTGGCCTTCAGAAGGAGCCACCCATCTCCAGGTTCCTTGGGAATCAGATGGGTTGTCTCAAAGTGACGTCGACTGGAGTCCAAGGCGTTCATCTCCAGTTCCATTCCAGAGGGCAATGTACACGTTACACCTCTTCCCATTTAATCTGCAATTTTAAGAAGCAAATTACGTGGAAAAACTGGTGATGGTAACCACCTTGAGGTTCAAGCAGATGGAAAGGGAGAGTCAAATCCTCTCATTTCCCCGTTGGAAAAATCTTGACCTCGGAAGAGACTAGATGACCTCTGAAACCCCTTCCAATGTCTGGATTCTGAGCCCTGATGCCTCTGGTCCCGCTCAGGTCCAGGGTGATGGGCTTGCAATGCTTCAAGATGGAGTCCTGGTTGATCATCCTGGTCTCTTCTTCATATTCTAGAGCAGGAGTCTCCAAACTTAGTCAACTTGGGAATTCTGGGATTTGAAGTCCACAAGTTTTGTGACCAAGTTTGGAAAGCCCTGAATTAGACCATGCTGGCTGAGGGATTCTGGAAGTTGAAGTCGAGAAGTCTTAAAGTGGCCACGTCCACTTAAAGTGGCTACAACAGTCTCCTGCTGTAAACCATGGCGAGTAGGGCTCCAGTAGTGTGACTTGATGGGTGAAATAGCGTCTTCACCCTCCAAGTTGCTTGAGTAACAGGTAACCAAGGTGGAGATGTTCCCTTTTGGTCTCCTGGGTTATTTTCTAACACTGGTCTACCACTTTTGGAAGACTTGATGGAAGTTATGTCCATACAGTCCGTCTTAATGCGCTTGGGGAATTGGAGGAGAGGTATGGCTGAAGCTGTAGGACTCTCACACTGTGCATCAAGAGAGTTCCTTCTTTGTAGGATCCGAACTGAGGTGATTACCGGGACAGAGGTTTAGTCTTCCAAGCTGTGAGACTCATGCTGGAGCCCATCTTCAGAGAACGTCTCTCACCAGAATCCCAAAGGTCCATTTTTCAAGAGGCAACTGGCCTTCTGTTTTTCTTTGAAGACGTTTCGCTTCTCATCCACGAAGCTTCTTCGGCTCTGACAGGATGGTGGGGAAAGGAAGGATTGATACTCCTTGCAGACAGCTGGTCATTTGCATCCTTTTAGAGAGTCATTGAGGCCACTTGGAGGTTGGAGGGAGGGCACAAATAAACCTCCAAGTCAGGGGTTTGGACCGGTTTGGACCGGTTCGGGCGAATCAATAGGGATTATGGGCATCAGTTCGCTGAACCGGTAGTAATTACCCTTCCTTGGCTCCACCCACACCCGGCCAGTCGCCGCTCACCTCTTCCGACCACTCGATATTCCACAGAATTCAACGTTAAATGCAGCAGAGAGAATGCTAACTTTTCTCCCTCCCTTCAGAACGGAGCTGCTGCAGCCTGTCTCTTTAAGGTAGTCCCCAGGAGGGAGGGGGAGGGGGGAAGCAGCTGGAATGGAAAGGCAGGAAAACGGGGAAGGGGATTTTCCTGCCTGTCACCCCTTCCTCAATCTCAGCACAGACGGAGGGAAGGATGGTAGGCAGGAATATTCCCCTCCTCATTTCCCTGCCATTCGCGACAAGGAGGGGCTGGGAAGGGAGGGGCCGGTGAGGAGCCCCTCGATGTGAGTGATGTCAAGTTGGCCACGCCCGCCCAGTCACATGACCTCCCTCCAACAAGCCACGCCCAAAGAACCGGTAGGGGAAATTGTTTAATTTCACCCCTGCTCCAAGTGGCCTCAGCGACTCTCTAAAAAGGATGCAAATGACCAGCTGTCTGCAAGGAGTATCAATCCTTCCGTTCCCCGCCATCCACAGTCAGAGCTGAAGAAGCTCCTTGGATGAGAAGCGAAACGTCTTCAGAGAAAAACCAAGAAAGTCCAGTTGCGTCTTTAAAAAAGCACCTTTGGGACAACTGTGACCTGGACGACGGAGAATCTCCGTAGACACTTTCACCGGAATGGTGAGAGAGACGTTCTCTGAAGATGAGCTCCAGCACGAGTCCCAAAGTGACCGACCCAAATTGAATCCTGCAACATGACCCTGGGACATTGGCTTTCATTCATGAGGTCCATCTTTCTTCACCCTGACCCATTTCCTGCTCCACCAATCCCTTGGACCATTTTTGGGGCACCGGGAAGAGAGATTTACTGGGTTGATGTAATGAGGGCCTGATATTTTATATAGCACCGATCGAGCATTATATGAGCAGTGGCCTCTGTAGATGCCAGGCGACCATTCTCTCTACACCAGCCCAAGCTAAAATGGCAAGGACCAGAGTGGTTAGGGCAGGCATTGAGGGCCGCATCAGGGTTGTGTTTGACCTTTGGGGGCTGGGGTGGGCATGGCTGAGGTGGATGTGGCCAGCATGTCATCATTCCAGTGGTGGGTTGCTCCCGGTTTGGCCCGGTTCGGCCGAGCCGGTAGCGGTGACGCTATTATGTCACCGAACCGGTTCTCTTTCTTCGGGAGCTGGGCCCTCCCGCCCGCCCCCGCGTTATTCTGACCTTATATTTCTTTTTTCTTTTGCCCAGCTGAGAGGTGCGGCAGAACGGATTGCCGCACCTCAGCTGGGCAGATTCGCAACGTGCTTGCGCAAAGTGCGCGACCGAAGAGGCGATCTCGCGCGAAGCACGTGCACGAAGAGAACCGGTAGTAAAGCCGGTTAGAACCCACCCCTGCATCACTCGTGTCGGGGGGTGGGGACCCTGTGGTGGCCCGAGCGCTCTGCCAGCGAAAACGGGCTCCTGGGCTCCGTTTTTGGCTGGGACAGCCTCCTGCAACCCTCTGCCAGCGAAAATGCAACTTGGGTGCACCGTGTGCGTTCCTCGTGAGCTCTGTTTTTGCTGGTAGAGGAACCACAGGCTGGTCCTTCTCTGTTTCCAGGGCAGCCCTGTGGGCCAGATCTAAGCCACCCGCAGGCCAGATTTGGCCCACAGGCCTTCAGTGTAACACCCCTGGGTTAGAGCATGCCACAAACTAAGAATGGTTTGTGGATGAATGTCAGCACTTCTGCAGGTATCAAAATCCACCCTCGAGGGAATGGCATAGATACAGGTACTCCTCGACTTGCAACAGTTCATTTAGTGACTGTCCGAAGTTTCAGTGGCACTGAAAAAAGCGACGGGCGACTTCTTTTTCACACTTACGATCGTTGCAACATGTGATCAACATTTGGACGCTTGACTTTTATTTACGACAGTTGCGAGTGTCCCTGGGGTCACGCGATCCCCTTTTCTGACCTTCAGACAAGGGAAGGGGGAAGCCAGATTCGCTTCCCAAGAATGTGACTTACTTCACCATGACTGTGGTTCTCTCAATCACCGGGGCCAGGAAGGGTGTAAAATGGGGCAAAGCTCACGTAACCATTGTCTCGCTTAACAATGGAAATTTGGGGCTGTAAGGGGAGGACTACCTGTATGTCATTCACGTGGCGGGGCATGGGTTGTGTTGCGGCCTGTCGGCCACCGGCCCCTCCAGCAGCCAACTCAGAGGAGGAGGAGGAGGAGGAGGCGTGGGAATCGGGGTCAGCATCAGGGCAGCCTGAGAGCTCCGAGGGGGAAGAGGGAGTGGAGCTGTCAGAGAGAGAGAGAGAGAGGCGGAGCCTGGGCCGTCTGTCAGCCCTCCAATGGAGAGTCAACAGCTCTCAGATCTGGAGGTGGCTGATGAGAAGGAGGAGGAACAGCTGGGTCCAGTGCCTGACGCTTGGATGCACAGAAGGCAGAGGAGAGGAGAGCAGTGGAAATCTATGAGCCGGTCCTCGGGACGGAAGAACCACCACTGCTAGAGAAGCCCCACCCTAGCTCTGGAGATAAAAGGCAGGGGCCGGAGATGAATAGGTGTGGCAGCCAGCCAGCCAGACTTGTCAGCCTGCGGTGAGAGAGAAACTTTTTGCCGGGGCTGCCGGCGCTCCTAATAAAGGCATCTTTTCGAGTTCACTTCTGAGGGTTTGTCGTGTTTGGGGAGCTGGGTCAGAATAGGTTGGGAGAAGAAGGACAACATTCCTTCTGCTCCAGAAGTCCTAAAGGTTGAAGGCAAGTAGCTTTCCGGGGGATTCTGGGAGTTGAAGTCCACAAGTCATAAAGTTGCCCATGGTTGGAGAGCCCTGACTTGAGCCAATCTCCCGCAGCAAGTACCGAAGCAGGCTGGATGACTCTCCGTCTCTGGAGTCCATCTCCCAGTGGCCCACGGATCGCCGCTACTCCCTTATGAAGCAACCCGCCAACCAGAAGGGCAGCTGCGTCTCCTTCTGGTCGGTGGAGATTGTCGGCGTCGCCAGCGACTACAACGAAGAAGAGAGGATGGAGAAGGTGGAAGAGGAGAATGAGCTCGAGTTGCCGCATCAGCCGTCGGAGGAGAAGGTGGAGAAGGTCCAGACGCAGGTACTCCTTCATGTTATAGGGCGTTCATTTGTTTCATGGGTTCTATAGTCAGTCTCTCTATCTGTCTTTCTCTCTTTCTCTCTCTCTCTCCGTCTCTCTCTCTCTCTCTCTCTCTCTATATATATATATACCTTTCATATCTCTCTTTGTCTATGTCTCTCTCTCTTTCTCTATGTCTCTTTTTCTCGCTCTGTCTCTCTCTGACTGATTGTCTATATCTATCAATCTATCGATCTTATCTATCTCTTATATCTATGTATCTATCTATCTATCTATCTATCTATCTATCTATCTATCTATCTATCTATCTATCTCTATCATCCACCTACCTACCTACCTGTCTGTCTATTATCGATCTTATAATTAAATAAATATATTATATTTATTTTATAGTTTATTTATTTCTTTAATTGATTTTGTAGTATTTAGTTATTTTATAGTGTACCGTAGTTATTTTTTATTGTGTTATCTACTGTATTTGTTTTATTTTATAGTGTATTTATCTATTTATGTATTTAATTGATTTTATGATGTATTTATTGATTTCGTAGTGTATTTATTGATTCATTTTATAGTGTATTATCTCTCTCTCTCAGCATAGTTATTTATTGATTTTATAGTGCATTTATCTGATTTATTTTATAGTGTATTTATTTATTATTTATTTTATAATGTATTCATTTATTTATTTTATAGTGTATTACCTATCATTTATTTTATAGCGTACTTATTTATTTAATTGATTTTATAATGTATTTAGTTATAGTGTATTTATTTACTCTGTTTCCCCCAAAATAAGACATCCCCTGATAATAAGCCCAATTGGGCTTCTGAGCGCATGGCAATAAGGCCAAACGCTTATTTCAGGGTTCAAAAAACTATAAGACAGGGTCTCATTTTCGGTAGTGACTTTATAGTGTATTTAGTGATTCATTTTATAGTGTATTGATTTAGTTATTCTATAGTGTATTGATTTTATAGTGTATTACCTGTCATTTATTTATTTTACAGCATACTATTTATTTAATTGATTTGATAGTGTATTTATTTATGTAGTTATTTTATAGTGCATTTACTTTGTAGTGTAGTTGTTTATTACTTTTTCAGAGTGTTTATTTATTTAATTGATTTATATGAGCATGCAAAATCGGTAGCTGACAGAGCTTTAAAACCACAATGAAAACCGATAAGACAAAAAAATAATAATAGTAGAGACCAGAACACCTCAAACACTAAAGGTCAACCCACAATCAATTATCAGTCCGACAATTACAGACAGTCCTTGACTTACGACGGTTCATTTAGTGACCTTCAAAGTTAGAACGGCACTGAAAAAAGTGACTTATGACCGTTTTTGACGCGACCGTTGTCGCAGCATCCCCCAGGGTCGCGTGATCAAAAATTCAGACGCTTGGCAACTGACTCATATTTATGACGGTTGCAATGTCCTGGGGTCAGGTGATTCCCCTTTTGCGACGTTCTGATGAGCGAAGCCCATGGGGGGAAGCCAGATTCACTTAACAACCGGGTTACTGACTTAAAATGTTGCAGTGATTCACTTAAAAACCACGGCAAGAAAGGTCACAAAATGGGGCGAAGCTCAGTTCCCAACGGTCTCGCTTAGCAACGGAAACGTTGGGCTCGATTGTGGTTGTAAGCCGAGGACTACCTATATAAGCAGGCTCATCCAGTACTCCGGTCCAAGGCCTTACGGAAGGTCAAAAAAGAGAGAGAGAGAGAGAGAGAGAGAGAGGCCAGCTGAATCTCAAGGGTCCAAAGAGCAGGTGAGGTGACCGAGAAGACATGTCTCCTGGAACCCACCAGCTCATATGGCTTCCAAGTAGGAGCTTGGAGGTTGTCCACCTTATCAGTTCTTGTGGGTGTTCTAACCCAGCTCCACAAACATGGCAGACCCTCTGAAATTAACCGAGATTCCTTTATTAGGAGCGCCAGCAGCCCCGGCAAAAAGTTTCTCTGTCCAGCAGGGAGATGAATAGTTGACCGCCACACCTATTCATCTCCGTCCCTGCCTTTTCTCCCCAGAGCTAGGGTGGAGCTGCGCTAGTAGCGGTACCTCTTCCATCCCAAGAACCGGCCCATAGATTTCCACTGCTCTCCTCTCCTCTGCCTTGTGTGCATCTGTGCGTCAGGCACTGGACCCAGCTGTTCCTCCTCTTCTTCATCAGCCACCTCCAGACCTGGGGGCTGTTGACTCTCCATTTGAGGGCTGACAGACGGCCCAGGCTCCGCCTCTCTCTCTCTTTCTCTGACAGCTCCACTCCCTCTTCCTCCTCGGAGCTCAAAGGTTGCCTTGATCCTGGCCCTGACTCCCAGGCCATCTTCTCCTCTTCCTCCTCTGATTCGGCTGCTGGAGGGGCTGGAGGCTGACAGGCCACATCAATGGGTGGTCCACAAGTGACCATTGAAACATTTGGGTGGGTGGAAAACTCTTGCAATAGATCAGTTGCCAAGGTACGAGACCCTTGAGAGGAAGAGTGAAGATCAAATATGAGGGTTTGAAGGAAGGACGGGATGTTCAAGATCTTTAGGAGAACCGGAAAGTTCTCCTGGTCAGTTATCTAGAACCTGGAGGAAAGTTACCGATGGAGAGGTGAGGTGACTGGAAAGCCACCTCAGAAGAGCTGGTGGTGGAGCCAGGTGATGCTTCTTCTCTCACCCTCATCTTGCACTACCAGGGCAATATGTCCCAGTGCATTCTGGCTGAAATGGAGAACGAGGACCAGGCTGGCTTCCAAGACATAGATTTTAAGAGAAAATCGAGAAGGAGGAGGGACTCCGATGCCCGTAAGGTAGGAGGAGAGGGCAAGAGGGAGGGAAGGGCAGGCCAGCTTAATGGTGGAGAAGGATCAGCTCAACCCCATCCTAGATGTTTCTTGGGCTCATCTGAAGACCTCGGCGGTGTCTTCTGGTCGGAGGACATCATAATGGCCAACTTTGTAGAGCGGTTATGAGATGAGAGAAAGAAGAACCATCCAGCGTATTACAAAAGAATTGAGTGTCCCCATGGACACTCAACATTGTTGCTAAAAATCATTCAAGTCAGGGGTGAAATCCTATCAGTTCAGACCGGTTCGGGCGAACCGCTAGGGATTATTGGCATCAGTTCGCCGAACCGGTAGTAATCACCCCTCGTTGGCCCCACCCACGCCCGGCTGGTCACCGCTCACCTCTTCCGGCCGCTGGATATTCCACAGAATTCAATGTTCAATGCAGCAGAGAGAATGCTAACTTTTCTCCTTCTATTCAGCTGCTGCAGCCTGACCCTTTAAGGTAGTCCCCAGGAGGGAGGGGGCCGGGGGGAGCAGCTGGAATGGATCCGTTTTTTGTGAAAGGCAGGAAAATGGGGAAGGGGATTTTCCTGCCTGTCATCCATTCCTCAATCTCAGCACAGACGGAGGGAAGGATGGTAGGCAGGAATATTCCCCTCCCCCTTTTCCTGCCATTCGCGATGAGGAGTGGCTGGGAGGGGAGGGGCCGGTGAGGAGCCCCTCGATGTGAGTGATGTCGAGTTGGCCATGCCCGCCCAGTCACATGACCTCCCCTGAACAAGCCACGCCCACAGAACCGGTAGGGGAAATTATTTAATTTCACTACTGGTCCAAGGTCCTTGATTCTAGGAGAATTCTGGGTGGGGCATTCAAGAACTTTTAAGAGGACCGGAACGTTCTCCTGGGTTGTCTAGAACTTGGAGGAAAGAGGGAGAGAGGTCCAAACCTGAATCGAGGAGGAATTTCCTTGACTTGGAGAGCTATTAGCTAAAGCTATGGATGCTCCATCACTAGGTGTGGTCTTCAAGAAAAGAGTGGATAGTCATTTGTCCAGAATGGTCATTTGTCCAAGGGTTCCTGCCTTGGGCAGGGGGGTTAACTAGAAGACATCCAAGGTTTCTTTTAACCCTATGACTGTATGAGAAGGGATGGGGCATTCAAGAAATTTAGGAGGGCCAGGAAGTTCTCCTGGATCATTGTCTAGGACAGGGGTCAGCAACCGGTGGCTCTGGAGCCGCATGTGGCTCTTTCATCCCTCTGCTGCGGCTCCCTGTTGCTGGTCGGCTCCACAGTTGATAGGGCTTTCGGTTAGGGCAGGTAGAGGAAAAAGGACGCCGTGCTAGGAGGAGACTCTATGGCAGTGATGGCTAACCTTTTTGCCATCGTGTGCCAGGATGGAGAGGGGGGGGGGCAAGGGGTCGCGGGTGCCCACACCCATAATTCTATACGCACCACCCCGCGCATGCGTGCACGACCCCCCTCTCCCCCCGCTCCTGGCATGCAGTGGCCCGGTAGGACAGTTTTTCTTTCTCACCTGGCTCCAGGGCCTCTCTAGGAGTCTGGGGAGAGCGAAAACAGCCTTCCCCAACCCCTCCCAGAGGTCCTCCGGAGGCCAAAAACTGCCCATTTAACAACTTCCGTTGGGACCAGAACGCCCATTTTTTGCAGTCCTCAGCCTCCAGGGCCTCTCTAGGAGTCTGGAGAGGGTAAAAAACGTCCTTCCCCACCCGCCCGGAGGTCCTCTGGAGGCCGAAAATGGCCCGTTTGACAACTTCCGATGCCGGAAGGAGCTAAGCTTGTGTGCCCACTGATGTGGCTATGGGTGCCATCTGTGGCACGCGTGCCATAGGTTCGCCATCACAGCTCTATGGTGAGGGAACCGACTTCCAGTCGGCAGAGGAAAAAGGACGCTGCACTAAGAGGAGACTCTATGATGGGGGAAACCGGACTTCCTGTCCGTTCCAGAATTGAACGGGGGCTTCCAGTTAGGACCTTTGTGGCTCTTTGAGCGTTTAAGGTTGCCGACCCTCTGGTCTAGGCCTTCGAGGGCAGAGAGGAGGCAAAGGTACAGGTGGGGAGGATGGGATGATAGAGAAGCCACCTCAGGAGAGATGGTGATGGAGCTATGAGATGCTTCCTCTCCCATCCTCTTCTTGCCTGCCAGGGCATTATTGTGACCCAGTGGAACCTGCTAGAAACGGAGAAAGAAGACCAGTCTTCCTACCCAGAGCCGCTCAGTAAGAGAAGATCGAGGAGGAGAGAATCCCTGAAAGAAGGGAGAGAAGATGACTTTAAGAGTTGGAGGGAGAAGGCAAGGAATGCAGAGTTTCTTCTTGACGCAGAACTCAACGAAAGTTCAGGGAGGGAAGGGCAGGTAAGCAGGTAATGGTGGAGAAAGATCAGTTCAGGCCCATCCTGGGTGGTTCCTTGGACACACCTGAGGGCCTCGGTCCTGCGTCTTGATCAGCGGACATCTTGATGGCCTACCTTGCAGATCATAGAAGGAGAACCATCCTGTGCAGTAGCAAAAGTGTGTGCAGATGGAGTGACACCATCCTTGCTAAGGTCCTTGTGGGCCAATCAAGTTGAAGGTTTTCTAAGCCCAGACGATGGACATCAAGTAATTGATGTTCATCTTCAAGGAGTGTCCCAAACCAGCTCTGGTTCTTGCAGACTCAGAAATCCTGTGAGTTGAAGTCCACAAGTCATAAAGGGGCCATCATTCCTCACCTCTATTCTAGAAAGTGGTTAAAGGAAGGAACTCAGTAGGTTTAGCTAAAAGAAGCTGAAGGAGAGACATGATAACATTTTCTGATTCCTGAGGAGATCCTACAGGGAACAAGGAGACCATTTGTTCTCCAGAGCACCTGAGGGTTAAGATGAGAACCCATGGCTCCACAAGTATAGGGAGAGGCCCAAACTTGAATTGAGGAGGAATTTCCTGACTTGGATAGTTATTAAGTGAAGCTATGGGTACGCCATCACTGGTGGTCTTCAAGATAGGACTGGATAACCATTTGTCCAGAATGGTAGGAGGGTTCCTGCCTTGGGCAGGGGGTGGGGGTTGACTAGAAGACATCCAAAGTCCCCCTCAACGCTATGATTCTATGAGCAGGGATGGGACCTTCAAGAACTTTGGAGGACCTGGACGTTCTCCTGGGTTGTCTAGAACTTGGATGAAAGAGGGAAAAGGCCCAAACTTGAATTGAGGAGGAATTCCCTGAGTTGAAGAGCTATTAAGTGGAGCTGTGGGTCCTCCATGATTGGTGGTCTTCAAACAAACAAAAAAAAGAGCTGGACAATCATTTGTCCAGAATGGTAGGAGGTCCCTTTCAACCTTACGATTCTGTGAGAAGAGATGAGACAGTCAAGAACTTTGGGAGGACCTGGAAGTTCTCCTGGGTTGTCTAGAACAGGGGTTTCCAACCTTGGCAACTTTTCAGACTTGTGGAAGTCCACAAGTCTTAAAAGTTCCCAAGGTTGGAGACCCCTGGTCTAGAATATGGAGGAAAGAGGGCAGACAAAAGATACAGGTGGGGAGGATGGGATGACAGAAAAGCCACCCCAGGAGAGATGGTGATGGAGCTTCCTCTCCCACCTTCTTCTTGCTTGCCTGGGCTTGAAGGCCCAGTTTAGTGTGCCAGAAATGGAGAGAGAAGATCAGTCTTCCAGTCAAGATCCAGGCAATGAGAGAAGACCGAAGAAGGAGAGGAGCTGGAAGAAAGAGATTTCCTTTGATCAAGAACCTGACGAAAGTCCAGGGAGGGAAGGGCAGGTAAGCTTAATGGTGACAAGAGCCTCATCTAGATGGTTTCTTGAAGCTCATCTGAGGACCTCAGGATCTGGAGATACCCAAATGGCCCACAAGCAGAACGGTCATAAGGTCTGAGAAAGACAACTGGCCAGTTAGTTTCTAGCCCGTATGATGGACCTCAAGTATCTCTTCAAGTAATTGAGGTTAGTCTTCAAGGAAGGCCCCAATCAAACCATGGTTCTTGCCATTGGCTTGGTGGTTTGAGATGTTTGAACGGGAAGCCCAGATGATGGACATAATTAGAACCCTCCAAAGAGAAGGCCTAGCCAGTTTTTCGTGGGTCGAAAGAAAATAAGACCCGGCCTTCTTTTTGGAGAAACACGGTACAAACCAACTATCCTGAGGCTCATCCATGGCAGTTATAATTCTGAGAACCGGGCAGGAGAACTCTGCCACAATGCCCTGATGCGCCATCTTGTGGGGACGACCTCCAGGTATCCACGATCCCGTCTCCTAATGCAAGTAGGGGTTATAATTGGGGCACCAGCCCAGGGGTGGGTTCTATTTACCTTTACTACCGGTTCGCAACGGGAGCGCGCGTGAACGGCATGTGCAAATCACCCGTGGTGATGTTATGGCGGGTGGGTGGATGGATACTCCTGCCGGTTTTACTACCGGTTCTATAGAACCCGAACTGGGGGCAACCCACCACTGCATCAGCCCCTTTCCTCCCCTTTGGTGGTGTCCCTCACCTATCACAGTGGGTCTAGAACAGGGGTGACAAACTCAAGGCCCAGGAGCCGGATTCGGCCTACAGGGTGCCACCCTAGAAACAGCGAAGGAGCGACCCACAGTGCCTCTGCCAGCGAAAACGGAGCTCGGGAGGGCCGCCGGCGGCCCTCCCGAGCTCCGTTTTCACTGGCAGAGGGTTGCAGGAGGACGTCGCAGCCAAAAACAGAGCTCTGGAGCGGAGAGCTTGGGCTACCACAGGCACTCCCGACATGAGTGACATTGAGCTGGCCACGCCCACCCTGGACACGCCCACCCTGGCCCCCCAAAGTCAAACACAACCCTGATGCGGCCCTCAATGAAATCAAGTTTGACGCCCCTGACCTCGAAGGATGGCCGCATCACAACCCAGCTCCTTTTAACCCAACGAAAGCAATAATCGAGTTGTTTTAGATAATCATTCACACAGACAATTTGCTAGGGTTTCATCCCGGGCTTGTTTCTCTCTCCAACTGGTCTCTTCAAGCCTGTAGACTTCACCTCCAGCTTGGATTGGGGATTCATCGTTGGGTGCCATCAGCTTTCTGGTGGCCCCTCATCTGAAGGTCACAGATGATCTCCACCCTCAGTTGCATGGCTAAATAGCATGGGGTAGAGCAGGGAGTTCGGTGGGATTTCACAGGAGGACAACCAGAGACCTAGCCACTAATCCTGGCCACTGAGCACTGGGTGGAAACTAATCAAGGAGAGGACCAACCTAGAACTAAGAAGAAACTTCCTGACAGAGTAGAGTAGAGTAGAGTAGAGTAGAGTAGAGTAGAGTAGAGTAGAGTACAATACAATACAATACAATACAATACAATACAACACAACACAACACAACACAACACAACACAACACAACACAACACAACACAACACAACACAACACAACACAACACGAAACAATAGCATAGAACAGTGATGGCTTTTTGCCATTGCGTGCCAGGAAGGGGAGATTTGTGTGCATGTGCCCACACCCATAATTCTATGAGCCCCGCCCTGCACACGCAACCCACCCTCCCTCCCTCGCTCCTGGCACGTTATGGCCCGGTAGGCCCATTTTTCTTTCTCACCTGGCTCCAGTTCCTCTCTATGCATCTGGGGAGGGCGAAAACAGCCTTCCCCACCCCTTTGGAGGCCCTCTGGAGGCCAGAAACAGCCAACTCCCAGTGGGACCGGAAGTGATGTTTTTTGCTGTCCCCAGCCTCCAGAGCCTCTCTAGGAATCTGATATGTTCGTCATCACGGGAATAGAATCTTTGTCACTTTAAATGTACACTAATCAGCATATATTAAAATGAAATTTCATTGCAATCAGCTCTCAAAAGATAACAGTTATACATATATACCCACATACACATACAGAGAGAAACATCACAGTGTAGTTTGGATGTATACATATACATGGCTAAAAAAAAAAGAATCCTGCGAGTTTACAAGATGGATGGCATAAGGAACAAAGCGGTCCCAGAATCTATTCATCCGAAACCTCCTCCCAGAGGGGAGCAACAGAATCAGACCGTGAAGTGGGTGTGTGGGGTCTCCAACAATGCTTTGAGCTCTAAACACATAGCGCTTATAAGCAACACCCTGAATAACAGGAAGCGAACTTCCTATAATCTTCTCCGCTGTCCTCATCACTCTCCGTAGGGACTTTCTGTCTGAGGTGCTGCTGCCACCAAACCAAACAGGGATGCAAGTTGTTAAACCTTTGTGGGAGAACAATCAACCAGTGGCATGGCTTGCTTTCAGAAGTTGTAGGTGCTCCATCATTGGAGATTTTAAAGAAGAGATTGGACAGCCATTTGTCTGAAGTGGTGTAGGGTTTTCCTGTCTAAGCAGGGGGTTGGACTAGAAGACCTCCAAGGTCCCTTCCAACTCTGTTATTCTATGTTCTATCCATGATGCAATGCATGCACGCCCCCACCCCCTGTGCATGTGCGCTATCCCCCCACCTGTGCCTACCCCCCCGCACATGCATGCATGACCCCCCACCATGCTTCCCCGCCCCACCGGGCATGCACCCAGCACCCAAACTGGAAGCCAAAATGAGGAGTAGGGAGGCTGCACAAGGCCTCAAAATGCAATGCAAGTGCCCCCCATGCATGCCCCCCACCCCCACATATGCGCATGCATCCCTGCATGTGCCCCGCCTCCACGCATGCGCAGTAGAGACCTGAAGACCAGGTGGCTGGTGGAAGGCGTGCATGCATACGCGGTAGAGCTGGGCTGGGGCGACGGCTGATGTGCCCGCAGAGGGCTCTTTGTGCCACCCGTGGCACGCATGCCATAGGTTCACCATCATGGGTACAGGGTCTCCTGCTTGAGCAGGGGACCTCCAAGGTCCTTTCCACCTCTAGGATCCTATGTTCTACTTAGGAGAGTTAAGGAGACTGTCTTCCCTAACAGTGAGGACAACGAACAAGTGGAACCGCTACCCTGCAGAAGTTGTAGGCGCTCCATCACTGGAGTTTTTCAAGAACAGACGGGAGAGCTATTCATCTGAAATGGTAGAGGCCCTCCAGCCCCAGAGACGGCAGCCAAACGACACACCTAACCCCTTTGTAGAACCAGCGTGGTGCCCGTGCCATACACATCCGTGTGAAGCCGGTCGCCTGCGGAGGGCTCTCGGTGGGACCCTCCGTGATGGTTCTCCTCCTTCTCGGTTTTTGGCAGCACGACCGCGCGCAGCACGACCTGCGGGAACTGGAGGAAAGGTACCAACACAGCCAGTCCGAGTGTGAGCAGCTTCAGGAGGAACTCCACCTGTGCAGGGAGGAGATTGAAAGGCTGAACGGCAACATCCCGGCAGGAGGACGGGTAAGGCCATTGGCACCCACCCACCCACCCACCTCGGCCATCTCTGGGAGCGAGGGGGGGGTCTTCTCGTCAAGGTTGCATTCAGAGGCCTGCATTAAATAGAGGTCCTCTGCGTTGGCCGTTCCAAAGAGCCCCGGGGGCAGATCCAGAGATAATCGCGTTGTGTTTTTGGTGGCGTTCTGAGCTTGATTGTTTTCTTCAAGACGTTTCATTGGCCAAACTAGGTAACGTGTTCAGGGCTAGAATGGAAGGGGGTTTGTGGAGGGGAGGAGGAGGAGGAGGAGGAGGAGGAGGAGGAGGAGGAGGAGGAGGAGGAGGAGGAGGAGGAGGAGGAGGAGGAGGAGATGGTCCTTGGTGAGCTTGGTGGTTTAGCTGTAGACGTTTCATGACCAAAACTAGGTAACGTCATCACTGCTAGTCAACTGAACGATGTAATGAACCGAGAAAACCACCAAGGTCAAGGACACCTCATTTCCAACCCTGAGTTACAAATATCCTTCTTTATTGGCAGCATTACGTTCCTCTGGTTTCTTGGTGGAATCCACCATGATTTATTTGAAATCCTGATCTCCTGGGACACGGAGATGAAAACCGTGGAGGAGAAGGCAACCAACATTGGTGGGAGTAAAGACACGGACCTTTTAGTAAAATAACTTGGCCGTTGTGTCTGTGTGGGGTTGTGCTGTGCTCCAGATGAGACCGTGTGTGGGCCACCAGAAAGTGTCTCTGGAGATTCTCCATCATTCAGGTCATGGTTATTGTCAGACTTCGATGCTATCTCAAAACAAATGAATTTCCAAACTGCCAATCTTTAAGGAAATCTTTTCTTTAATTGAGCACAGCCACCGGATCATGACTCGATGCGGACCAGACTGACCTTTTGCCCCCAATCCCTCCCTTTCCGATCCCCAAATCTCTGCTTCTCATTGGCTATCTTCCAAGTCATTCTTTAGACTCCTTGTCTCGTCATTTCCCAGGAATGTCCCCCCTCCTCATTTCCACGACAACCCGACTTCAAAGGGATTTAGCAGGCAAAAGTTCAGAGCTTATCTCTCTCTCTCCTCTGCTCTCTATGCCAGCGTTGAATCGCTGACAGTTATCCCAAAGGTGCTTCCCCACCCCCCACCCCCAAAATGGTAACCGGACTTTCTTGGGTTTTTTCCTTTGAAAACATTCCGCTTCTCATCCAAGAAGCTTCTTCAGAACTTCTGATCCTTCAGAACTGAAGAAGCTTCTTGAATGAGAAGCGAAATGTTTCCAAAGGAAAAAAAAAGTCAAGTTACCTTTTGGAAAAAAAGCACTTTTGGGACAACCATCAGTGATGGCGAACCTTTTCAGCACCAAGTGCCCAAACTGGAACACGCGTGCATGCATGTGTATGAGCGTGTGCCGGCCAGCTGGTCTTTGAGTTTCCGGCACACGCATGTATGCCATCCAGCTAGTCTTTGCACATGCTGGAGCATTGGAAACCCAGCTGGCTGGCACGCACATGCCTGTTTTTTGGCTGGTTTTGTTGTGGTCCGCCAGCAGCCTACAGAGCTGGCAGCAGAGTCAGGACAGTGAGGAGGCTGGGGAGGAACATGGGCCAGTCCTGGAGTCTGGACGAGGGCTCTGCGTCGGAGGCAGAGTTGGGGCCAGGGCCATCTGGGAGTTATGCGCGGACTCCGAGCCTCCAGAGTCGGACATCAGAGAGGCAGAGGAACAGGAGGAGCCTGTTCCTAGTGTGTCCATGTGCAGAGCTGCCAGAAGGCAAGAACAGTTAAAACAAAAGGGACGACTCAGGAGTAAGGCCTGGAGATGATTGGCCCCTCCCATAAGGCTTAAAAGAGGAGCAAAGGCACGTGGGCCCTTTGCAGGAAAGCAACGTTGTTAATTCTGTTCCCAGTCGGCATCTCTGTTTGATTCTGGACTTCGTGGGGCTTTGCCAAGTAGGTCTTTGGCAGCATGTCAAGGGAGATAAAGGCGGGTGATTATCCCGAAGGACTTCTCCTGAAGGACTTTTTGCAAAAAAGTCATTAAAACTCGTGTGTTTTAATGACTCAGGAAGCCTAGGCCACAACAGGTTTGGCCATTTTTTGGGCCATTTTCAGGTCATTTTTGGCCTGTTTTTGGCCGTTTTCCGGCACTTTGGCACCCACGAAGACCTTGGGTGCCAAAAGCCAGAAGAGCAGCTGTCAACGGCATGCGTGCCCACAGAGAGGATCTGCTTGCCACCTTTAGCACGCGTGCCATAGGTTCGCCATCACGAACCTAGATAATTGAGAATTTCCGTAGACACTTTCTGGTGGCCCACACATGGTCTCATCTGGAGCCCAGCACAACTACTTGTCCACTTGTCTTTTGGGAAATAAGAAGCGCCTTTGGCCACCAGAAAGTTCTCCTTGTCGAGTGGTCAAGGAGTAGATGGTCAACAGATAGGGATTCTCTATTTGGTTGCCGATGTTGTGCATGTTGCGTCGAAAGTTCTCACCACCACAATTCAAGAAGGAAGCTGAGGAACGGGAAGGAGGACAGAGGAGGAGAACTTAGATGGTGAAGGGCTCGGAGATGAAATCCCAGAAAGATGGGTTGAAGGAACTGGACTTGTTTAGCCTAAGGAACAGAAGGTTAAACATCTTCCAGTCCTTGAAGGATTGTCCCAAGGAACGGGGTGGGGAGATCTTCCCCAGAACACCTGAAGGTCTGAGAAGACCCAACTGGTGGAAGATGGATCTCGCCTTATTAAGCGTCCATCTTTTTTTTTATTATTTTGGTTCTTCTCTTGGGTGATCTGGAGGGTAGCTCCACACCCTCTTCCATGGGGCAGCCTTCCAAAATCAAAAGGAGTGTCTTGAATTGAGAGATTGTGGAACCATTCTGGATGAGGGCCCATATCTTAAGTTCTCCCTGGGGCTACCAGAACCTCACCATCGCTACCGAAACTCTTCTGGAGGCATTTCATCCAGGGATGGGATTCAGCCGGTTCATACCGGTTTGGGGGAACCGGTAGGTCCGATGATCAGCTGGGCCCGTCCGCCCCAGCGCTATACCAACCTATATTTTCTTCGTTTGAAGCCCAGCTGATAGGCTCGTCTGAGCGGATTGCTGCGCCTCAGCTGTTTTACATGCGTGTTTGGCGTGCGTGCATGTGTGCGCTCAGCGAACCGGCTGTTACACTGGTTGAATCCCACCACCGATCTCATCCCATGTCTTAGCCAACTTTCCCGAGAGACCTTTGCAAACTCGGTTATCCAGTGTGATTCCCATGACCCCATTCTCTGCTGAGCCCTGCAGCACTTAAGCAGGTTCGAAACCCACCAAGTTCGGCCCAGGTTGTAAATCCTCTAATCTCTCTCTTTTTCTCTCCTCCTCCTCCTCCTCCTCCTCCTCCTCCCCGGCTCATCTGGCTTCTGTCTGAATGGCATTTCACGCTTCCCTCCCCCCACCACACTCTCCACCAGGTCTCCCCCACCCCGGGCTCTCCCACGATCTCCCTCCCTCTCATAGGACTGATTGTCATAGTGGCCCTGCTCTGGTGCTGGTGGGCTGAGACCTCCTAAAACCCAACCAGGTATTCGAATTCGGCATTTTTTCCATCCGGCTGTGCTGTTTCCTGCCTGTTCCTCTCCGTAGAGACACGGAAGGGGACAATTCGCCGCCGCCAACTCGCTTCGGGACAATTCAGCAATTCAATTATTTATGACAATTAAAAAATACTTTTTTATATATATATATATATATATATATATATATATATATATATATATATATATATATATATATATATATATATATATATTTACTCATTTTCCTTTAACATAGATAGGTGCTTAGTAAAAACAGTGTCACTGTCTGGGTCAATTTAATTATACATAATAATAGTAATAATATTATTATTATCCAATTTCTAATTTCTAGCCCTATTATCTAACCGTTGATAAAACAAATCCCATGTTAAAAAATGTTCTGTGTCTTCTTTATCCTTTGTCTTTAATGTTAACCAACCTATTTACCCACAGTCTAATATTTTTTAAATTATATTTTCA
This sequence comes from Pantherophis guttatus, assembly GCF_029531705.1. Next base: position 5,606,193 of record NW_026843855.1, on the reverse strand, counting down.
CCTGTAGGAATACTTTTAATCGTTGTCATTCCCATTTCATTTTGTCCCTCCTTTTCTTAAATGATTCTATGCCACCATTTCTTTGATATTAGTGTAATTCTTGTCCCATGGCGAGTTGACCATGGCCAGTTGGCTGTGGCAGGTTGGCCGCAGCGAGTTGACCATGTTAAATTGGCCACAGCGAGTTGGCCATGTTGAGTTGACTGCAGTGAGTTGGCCATGTTGAGTTGGTCACAGTGTGTTGGCCATGTTGAGTGACTGCAGTGAGTTGGCCAAGTTGAGTTGACTGCAGCGAGTTGGCCATGTTGAGTTGGCCATGTTGAGTTGGCCATGTTGAGTTGGCCATGTTGAGTTGGCCATGTTGAGTTGGCCATGTTGAGTTGGCCATGTTGAATTGGCCATGTTGAGTTGGCTGCGGCGAGTTGTCCTAGACCCGTAGAGACATCCCAATCCTCCCCCCACATTGATCCACACACACCCTCCTTTCCTGCCCCTTCCTCTTCTTCCCCTCCTTCCTCTTTTGAAACGTCTGCATGTCCCCTCCGGCTGAGATGGGGCTGAGCTCGTGTCCGGAAGGAATTTATTGGTGGTTGGGAGAGGCTCTGAGGAGCATCCTGGTGGACCTCTGGAGCAGTGGGATATGGGAACTAGAGAAGACCCCTCCCCTTGGGGAGTAGAGACACCCCCTCCCCGAGGAACTGACCCTGGGAAATAGATCTTCTGCAAGTGTCCTAGCCCATCATTTTGTGGCAATTACCTTAAGGAGCCACTTGGTGACACAGTATTGCAACCTGACTCTGCCCACTGCCAGCAGTTCAATCCTGTACCAGCTCAGGGTCGACTCAGCTTTTCATCCTTCCGACATTGGTAAAACGAGGAGAAGGAAGGAAGGAAGGAAGGACTTGGTGGCGCAGTGGTTAGAATGCAGTACTGCAGGCTAACTCTGCCCACTGCCAGGAGTTCGATCCTGACCAGTTCAGGGTTGACTCTGCCTTCTATCTTTCCGAGGTGGGTAAAATGAGGACCCAGATGGTTGGGGGCAAGAGGCTGACTCTGTAAACCACTTAGAGGGGGCTGGAAATCACGTGAAGCAGTATGTAAGTCTAAGTGTTAGTGGAAGGAAGGAAGGAAGGAAGGAAGGAAGGAAGGAAGGAAGGAAGGAAGGAAGGAAGGAAGGAAGGAAGGTAGAGCCATGGTGGTGCAGTGGTTAGAAGGCAGTACTGCAGGCTAACTCAGTGCCAGAAGTTCAATCCTGACCGGCTCAATGTTGGCTCAGCCTTCCGTTAAGTTAGGAATGAGGTTCTTAAGTGCATCCGGCTTCCCCATTGACTTTGCTCATCAAAAGGGGATCACGTGTCCGTCGTAAATAGGAGACAGTTGCCAAGCATCTGAATTTTGATCAGGTGACTGGGGGGGGGGGGAGAGGCTGCAACGGTCGTAAGTGTGAAAAACGGTCATAAATCACTTTTTTCAGTGCTGTTGTAACTTCGAATCGTCACTAAATGAACGGTTGTAAGTTGAGGACTACATTTCCTTGCAAAACAACAGAATTTAAAAATAATACAGCCAATAAAAGAAGTGGAAAATAATAAAGGGGATAAATAATAATACTCCAGCCGCATCCTGTGGGTTAATTATGAGACTGCTCACAGCAGTACAGGTAGTCCTCAATTTACGACCACAAGTGGGGCCAGAATTTTGGTCACTAAGCAAGACGGTGGTTAAGTGAGTCACACCTGATAGTACAACCTTTTGGCCGCAGTTGCTAATATGAATCACGCGGTCCTTAAGCGAACCTGGCCTCCTGCGTCGATTTTGCTTGCCGGAGGAAAGGTCGTAAAACAGGGCAGAACTCACTTAATAAATTTTAGTGACATAAATGTTGGGGCTCAATTGTGGTCATAAGTCGAGGACCGCCTGTAAAATAATAAAAAAACCACGAAGGTGCTGAATTAGTGGGACATACAACCTGTACTCGTACTTACGACGTCGCAGGGTCCCACGGTCACTCTTTGTGACTTCCTTTTCCAGCATCTACAAACAAGGTTAATGGGGAGGCTGGCAGCCGATCGTGAACGATGGCCACCCGATGTCCTCACTTAAAGACGACCTGGGATTCGCTTCACGGCCGCAAGCGGAACTGCCATCTGTAAGCAGTGCACGCGTGGGACAGCCGTGTGGCTTGACAACAGAAATTCCGATTTGCCGTCGTTAAGCGAGGACCACCTAACCCACTTTCACGATGGAGGGGGAGAAACCCGTTAAATATATAAATGGTTTTCAAACCCCGAATTTCGGCATTTTGTGTTTGCAAAATTCCCATTATTTCAGCCTTTTAGTACCTCTGACAACTCTCGAAGTGTTTGTTTAAGTTTTGTGTTTGCAACTCTGCAGGGAAAGCTGCGATAGATGGTATGCGCCCCCCCCCATTGGCCCACGGGCGAATTTCCTACTTTGGGCTTGGAATTTGGGGAGGAAGAGGAGGAGGAGGAGGAGGAGAAGAGGAAGGTTCAAAGGCATCGAAGGCAGACAGGGTCGGATTTCCGGCCCAGGGAGAGAAACCGAGGCTGAGCAGCGGGGGTGGGGGGGTGTTTGCCCCCCCCACTCTTCCCCCCCCCGGAGAAAACACCTCTCTGGTTTTCAGCAAAACAATTTGTCAGAAACGGTATAGCGCAGTGATGGCTAACCTTTTTGCCATTGCGTGCCAAAAGTGGGGGTCGCGTGGGTGGGGTCGCGCATGCATGTGCCCACCCATAATTCAATGCGCCCCACCATCCCGCACATCCCTGCGACCCCCCTGTGCTCCCCCCACTTTTGGCATGTGATGGCACAGTGGGCCCAGTAGGCTCATTTTTCGCCCTCCCCAGGCTCCAGGGGCTCCGGAAGTCGGCAAACCGGCCATTTCCAGCCTCCAGAGAGCCTCGGGTGGGGAAGGCCGTTTTTGCCCTCCCCAGGCTCCTAGAAAGCTTCTGGAGCCTGGGGAGAGTAAAAAACAGGCCTTATCCCACCCCCAGAGGCCCTCCGGAGGCCAGAAACAGCCTAATTCCCGATTTCCAATGGGCCCAGAAGGCCTGAAAAATCAGCTGACTGGCGCGCGCATGCACACTGCAGCTGAACTAGCGCAACGCTTGTGTGCCCACCGATATGGCTCCACGTGCCACCTGTGGTAGGCGTGCCATAGGTTCGTCATCACGGGTATAGGGGTCTCCTGCTTGAATGGGGGGTTGGACTAGATGACCTATAAGGTCCCTTCCAACTCTGTTAATCTGTTAATCTGTTGAAATTTTGATTGATGGGGGGGGGGGGATTCCGAAGACCTGAAGGCACGTCCCCCCCAGAATAGACTGAACGCTTCCGAAGACAGGCTGAAGATCCAGAAGGCATTTGACAGAGTTGAGAACTCGGCCCTATTCAACAAAATGCAATTCAGTGGTGAGAAAAGTAAAGGTTTTACACCTAGGCAAGAAAAACCAAATGCACAGGTACAACATAGGTGGTCCCTGGGTCAATAGTAGGAACTCTGAGAGGGATTTTGGAGTCCTAGTAGACAACCATTTAGATATGAGCCAGCCGTGTGCGGCAGCTGCCAAAAAAGCCAACACAGTTCTGGGCTGCGTAAACAGAGGGATAGAATCAAGATCACGTGAAGTGTTGATACCACTTTACAAGGCCTTGGTAAGGCCACACTTGGAATCCGGCATCCAGTTTTGGTCGCCACGATGTAAAAAAGATGCTGAGACTCTAGAAAGAGTTGCAGAGAAGAGCAACAGAGAGGATTAGGGGGCTGGAGACTAAAACATAGGAAGAACGGTTGCAGGAACTGGGTATGTCTAGTTTAATTAAAATAAGGACCGGGGAGACATGATAGCATTTTCCAATATCTCAGGGGCTGCCCCAAAGAAGAGGGAGTCAAGCTATTCTCCAAAGCACCAGAAGGCAGGAGAAGAAGCAATGGGTGGAAACTAATCAAGGAGAGAAGCAACTTAGAACTAAGGAGAAATTTCCTGATAGTGAGAACAATTAACCAGTGGAACTCCTTGCCTCCAGAAAGTTGTAAATGCTGCAACACTGGAAGTTTTTAAGAAGAGGTTGGATAACCATTGGTCTGAAGTGGTGTAGGGTTTCCTGCCTAAGCAGGGGGTTGGACTAGAAGACCTCTGAGGTCCCTTCCAACTCTGTTATTCTGCTATATTTCAGGCTCTTCTAATTTGCTTCCAGAAGGTCCCATTAGGGTGGGCCTATTTTGGGGGCTTTGAGAGAGCAATCAGGGTCAGAAAATCTGTGTTTCTTTGGGTGAACATGACACGGAGTTCTAACAAAGCCCATCGAGCTGACTTCTGGATTCGCACTGTGCCCTTCAATGCTTTTCCTTCCGGCCAGCCTCAGTAGTTCCATCTGGAAAATGGGGACAATTCTGAATTAAATCTTTGGGGGTTGGGGGTTGAAGGACATGCCCCATGATCCCTGAGCCTTCCTTTAAAGTCAATGGCTGTGTTAAGTCAGGGTTGAATTCTGCATACACCAGGTAGTTCTCAAGTTATGACTGGCCGCTGAGCGACACTTCGAAGTTACGACCAACCTGACAAAAAAGAGGATTTACGACCTGGGTTCTAAATTACAACAGTGGGGCCTCTGCGGTCACATGTCAAAGCTTGGCAGTGACTGTTTTGCTGAAAACTTCTGGTTTTTGGTAAAACTGCACCTATAGCAAACAACTGGTTCAGTTAACAACCTCCGTGTTCATTTAACAAACTCTACATTCGCTTAACAACCGTTGCGTTTGCTTTGCAATCACCATGTTTACTTAACGACGGCTGCAAAACAGATTGCAGTACCAGATCGGTCACGTGTCTTAAGAACCTGGTTTCATCCTGATGGAACTGGGAAGCGAAATTTTAAAAACTTAAAATTTTGTGTCACATTAATGAACGTTCATTAATTAAGTATTTCATACAGCCTTAAAATTTAAATGGGCAACAATAGCAGAATTGTTATAGAACGCAAGAGGAAAAACAAAGGAAAAAATTATACAGTACAGGTAGTCCTCAATTTAACGACAGTTCGTTTAGTGACCGTTTGAAGTTACGATGGAACTGAAAAAACGACTTATGACCATTTTTCACACTTATGACTGCTGCAGCGTCCCCACGGTCACGTGATCAAAATTCAGATGCTCGGCAACTGGTTCCTATTTATGACAGTTGCAGTGTCCCCTTTTGCGACCTTCTGAATCCAGGGAAGCCGGATTCACTTAACAACCGTGTTACTAACCTAACGACTGCACTGATTCACTTAGCAAATGTGGCAAGATAGGTCGTAAAATGGGGCGAATTTACAGACGTTTCGCTTAGCAACAGAAATGTTGGGCTCAATTATGGCCGTAAATCGAGGACTACCTGTAATCCCGACCCACCTGTACTATGTTTGCGATAAGATTGCAGTAACAGAATTTCGCAAGTCCGAATAGCGCCTCCCCCCCTTCTTCTCTTTCTCTTCACGGGAACCAGGGAGTGTCTCGTCTGAGACGCTTCCTCGGGTTACAGTTCTGGCCCAGACTCCGCTTTCTCTTATCTGGTTGTTGTCTCGGCTGCAGCTCTTCCTCCTGTTCCTCAAGGTTCTCCCTTCTGTCCTTTGCGTCTTTGTGGTTTTGCGGCTTCCCTGAAGCTGAATAAATGAGTGGTTGGGTTCCCCGATACACACGCTAACCTTAAATCCAGGTTTATGACATGTGATAGCTATGTTGATGTCAGGTACGACAGCCAGACCTGTACATGCCGAGGTCAAGCTACGGTAACTACAGGTAGTTCTCGACTTTCAACAGTTCATTTAGTGACTGTTCGAAGTTACAACAGCGCCGAAAAAAAAGTGACTTACGTCTGTTTCTCACCCTTACGACCATTGCAGTGTCCCCAGGGTCATGTGATCAAAATTCGGCCGCTTAGCGACTGGCATGTTGCTTTATAACGGTTGCCATGTCCCAGGGTCACGTGATCCCCTTTTGTGACCTTCTGACAGGCAAAGTCCAGGGGGAAGCCAGGTTCACTTAACAACCGTGTGACTCATTTAACAACTGTGGCAGGAAAAGTCGTAACGTGGGGAAATATTCGCAACAGCAACAGAAAATTTGGGCTCAGTTGTGGTCGTAAGTCGAGGATTACTTGTACAGCATTGAAGAACCAAGAGAATTGTCTGTCCTTGTCCCATAGCTAAAGACTGACTTGGATGAGCTCACATATTAGGATGGGAGACGTGCCTCCTTGGAGGGGCGGGTAGAATTGAGTGGATTATACGCACCCCTGATTGGCATCACGGCCACGATGGCGTCATGTCATGTAGGAGGTCATTGTGGCTTGTCCCAGAGGGGGCAGGAAAGCAGGGTCCAAGGTGGCATCACTCATTCTTGTCTGTTGTCCCCTGTTCTGCAGGACCCCAACGGAGGGATGAAACCGTTCGGTCTGTTTCTCATCTGCGCGGGAGGCTTAATGTTGTACTCCTGCTTGAAGAAATTCAACGAGGGTGGATCGCTGACCTGAGGACCCTCCCAGCCTCCTGGTGGAGAGGACCACACTTGCCACGCGCCCTGTCCCCCGTCCCAACTTGGTCACAACCAAGCAACAAGCACTCCCCCCGAACCCAACTACTCAGAGGAGATTTTGGATCCGACCCCTGCGATTTCTCGGAAGCGCCAGCTCGTCTCTTCGGCCAGGACAAGCCCTCCGCTGCCCATCCTCCCTTACTCTCTTTGAATCCCTCTCTCGGCCTGCCCTGTGCCATGCGTCACCTCCCCACCCAAAAGAGCAGGAGGACGATCTCATAACTAGGCTTCTACGTTGTATCTGCTTTGAGCAGTTGGCCTAGAAGGACGGGACAAGATGCCGCTGGCTCACCACACTGGAGTGCTGTTTCCGGGGGTCTGAAGCTACCCTCTTTCCAAACTGGGGAGGGGGAACCACTGGGAATGGTTTGAAGGGGGACGATTCGGTGTGTTGGCTGAGACCAAATAAAACCGAGAGCCTTGGTTACCCCTGTTCCCTGACCCTCCCCCTGTGCAACCTCTCATTTACCAGACCACTAGCTGATCCCTTGATCTGTCCATTGAAATACGTCCAACTCCCGCGGACTTAAATACCGCGTCCGTTTCCTGGGAGTCCCGTGCTGCATGCGTGAAACCTACACAGGATGTTGTGAGGGATGACACCCCTTGTTCCAGCAATATTAGAGCCTCTTTTAACACTGTGACGGTCCAGAAGGGCCGCAGTTGATGGTTCTAATTTATCACTGAGACGCTGCTCATTTCTGCCCTGCTCAGGATAGGCACAATCTATGCATTTTGTCCACTGACCGTATTCCCTCCTCCGTTTTCGTGGTCGGACCGCGCCGCTGCGTCGGACACGATACGGATGGGCTTCTGAGCTGCGTGTGTTTTTTGCGTACGTGTGAGTGACACTTGATTCTCCAAGCCCAGCCCAATTGTATCAACCCCCCCTCCCTTTCCGTGCTCCAAGGAGTCCACCAATGCTCATTTTCGACCAGGGTGTCCGCAGAGTACGGTTTAAAACAGGGACGGTGATCGTGACGGTGCGATCGAACATCTGCAGACAGTTTGACGCGATCGCCCAGCTTCGATCGCACCGTCGCGACCACCGCTCCAGTTGCAGAGACCCCCCTTGAGTTTCATGTAGTTTGGTAGCAGGTGAGACGCGACATCACCGGGCACGTCGTTCTGGGTTCTGGTCCTCACCCTGCATGTTTTGTGTGTGGTCACGTTCTTTTATGCGTAGCCTTCTCTGTCAGTTCACAGCTGTTCCCTGCCTCACCTGGGTCTTCTCTCCCCATCCCCACCCCCGGCTCACCTGCTCTTCACCGAGAAGGGGCCCGTTGCAAACCAGCACAAGTCAACAGGCCCAAGAGACTCTGCAGAACGTTCCCCTCCTCGTCTTCTCTGTTGTAACTCGGTAAAAAGAGCTTTATAAATATCCAGAGTGTGGATTTTTTTTTTCTTCCTCTTCTAACAGCGACATTTGGTCTGTCGAAGAAGGGATGCGTTAGAAGCCGGCAGGCTAATTTTCGTTTGTTTATTGATTCATTCATTGATATATGAATCCGTTGGATTGCTATGGCTGATCATCTCAAATACGGGTCATCTTCAGCGGGTTTTCCTTGGGGTAGGTGGGGGCGTCTGCCAGGCAGGCAGTGTTCTGTCCCCGTACCACACACACACCCCCACAGACGGCAAAACTCTTTGAAGATAAAGCTGGCAGCAACCCAGTGGCTAGCTGCTAATTCAGACTTTACTCACACAAAACAAAGATTAGACTGCAAGCATTCCGATAAAACAGGCAGAGTGTCAATAATACAAGGATTAATCCAAATGCAGTCCGATAAAGCAGGCAAAGTCCAGTAATGCAGAGATCATGGAGTATTTCCAGTTTTTGGTTGTCACAAACTGAACCGGTCACCACACCCACATTTATACCCTGTGGAGTGTGGTCCAGTGACTCAGCTAATCTCTGGCATGCCTTCCCCTCTGCTGCGCATGCTTCTCCCTGCACCTCTGTCGCGGGTCCAGCCAGCACTTATCTTTTTCGTCGCTGTCCACCTGTGGCTGCGGGGACGTGCTTGGCTCTGGGCCTATCATTTGGCCTTCGTGTCCTCTGGAGGCATTGCCAGAGAGGAGGGTCCTGGAGAGGCAGGCCTTGCCAACTCCTCTCCCTCACTCTCAGAGTCTGCATCTGTCGATAGCCCAGGCTCAGACAACGGAGCCACAACAGAATCAGGCAGGCCCTGTAGAACAGAATAACAGAGTTTGAAGGGACCTTTGAGGTCTTCTAGTCCAGCCCTGTGCCCAAGTGGGAAACTATACCGGAGTGCAGAGAAGAGCGGCAAAAATGATTAGGGGACTGGAGGATAAAATATACGAAGAATGGTTGCAGGAATTGGGCATGGCTAGTCTAGAAAAGAGGACTAGGGGAGACATTGATTGATTGATTGATTGACTGATTGATTGATTGATTGGTTTGATTTATATGCCGCCTTTTTCCGGAGACTCAGGGCGGCTTACAATGCGTTAAGCAATAGCCTTCATACTTTTGTATATACCTGCTTAGTAGGGCTTTCGGCCCCCCCTAAGCGGCGTTCTTTTTTTTTATACAAAGTCAGCTTATTGCCCCACAATCCGGGTCCTCATTTTACCTACCTCGGAAGGATGGAAGGCTGAGTCAACCTTGAGCCTGGTGAGATTCGAACTCGCAGTAATTGCAGGCAGCTGGTGTTACTTAACAGTGCTTTAGTCTGCTGCGCCACCAAGGCTCTTGACACGATAGCCGTCTTCCAATATTTGAGGGGCTGCCACAGAGAGGAGGAAGGGGGTCAAGCTGTTTTCCAAGGCCCCCCCCCGAAGGCCAGACAAGGAATAATGGATGGAAACTGACCAAGGAAAGATTCAACCTGGAAATAAGGAGGAATTTTTAGAAGAATCACCGATGGAACGGAAGTTGCCTTCAGAAGTTGTGGGTAGCTTCATCCCTGGAGGCTTTCAAGAAGAGACCAGACGGCCATCTGGCAGAAATGGTGTAGGTCTCCTGCTTGGATGGGGGGGGGGGGGGGCTGGACTAGATGACCTCCAAGGTCCCTTCCAACCCAGGGGTGAAATCCAGCAGGTTCTGATAGGTCCTGGAGAACCAGTAGCGGAAATTTTTAGTAGTTCGGAGAACTGGCAAATACCACCTCTGGCTGTCCCCAGAGTGGGGTGGGAATGGAGATTTTACAATATCCTTCCCCTGCCACACCCACCAAGCCACGCCCACAGAACCGGTAGTAAAAAAAATTGGATTTCACCACTGCTTCCAACTCTTGTTATTCTGTTATTCATTCTAGACAAATAGCTCTCCAATTTCTTCTTCAAAATCTCGAGTGTTGGAGCACTCACAACTTCTGGTGGCAAGGAGTTCCACTGGTTACTTGCCCTCGCTGTTAGGAAGTTTCTCCTTAATTCCAGGTTGCTTCTCTCCTTGATGAGTTTCCATCCGTTGCTGCTTCTCCTGCCTTCAGGGGCTTTGGAGAATAGCTGGACCCCGTCTTCTTTGGGGCAGCCCCTCAAATATTGGAAGACTTCTATCATGTCGCCCCAAGTCCTTCTTTTCATGAAACGAGACATACTCCGTTCCTGCAGCTGTTCTTCGTTTTAGCCTCCGGCCCCCCTAATCGTCTTCGTTCGTAGGTCCACGTGAGCCAGCCACGAATCAAAGCCGCATCCTGGCCTGCGTGGCTGGAGGAATGAGGTGGGTTCACCCCAGGCCGATCTGGGGCAGGGGCCAGCCGCTTCGCTGCCTCCTGCCGATTCCCCCTGGGTGGAAGAGGAGAAGACGCGGCCGGCTGGCCTCGGGTTCAGCTCCCCGGCCTGGGCACACGGCGTTCTTCTCGGGGGGCTGCACATGCTGGACGGACTCCTCACGAGGCGTGCTTGTGGCCAGAGACGCCACCTCATCAGCTATATTGAGCACCGAAGACCGAAATGTGGGCCTGGGGCCAGATTCCGGACAGACTGTCCACCACGGAAAAAGGGGGAAAGGTGGCCTGTGGCTGAATCTCCCCTTTTCTGGACTTCTACAATAGTCCTTGACTTACAACGATTTCCAGGCAGTCCTCAATTTACGACCGCAATTGAGCCCGGAATTTATGTTGCGGAGTGAGAAATTCGTTAAGGGAGTTTTGTCTCATCTTTACGACTTTCGGCTTCCCTATTGACTTCGCTTGTCAGAAGGTCGCAAGATGGGGATCGCGTGACCCCGCGACTGTCATAAGTACGAGTCAGTGGACAAGCATCCACATTTTGATCACGTGATCACGGGGATGCTGCAGCCGTCCTAAGTGTGAAAAATGGTTTTAAGTCACTTTTTTCAGCGACGTTGTAACTTCGAACAGTCACTAAATGAACTGTCGTAAGTCAAGGACTATCTGCAGTGGCCATTCCAAGTTACAACAGCACTGAAACAAGTGACCGATGACCATTTTCACACTTACGACCGTTGCATCATCCCCATGGTCACATGGTCACATTTGACCAAATATGGCCACGGATTCACATTTATGACGGTCGCAGCATCCCGGGCTCACGTGATCCCCTTTGGCGACCTCCTGCCAAGCAACGTCAACGGAGAAACTAGATTCATTTAACAACCACGTTCTTAATTCAAGAAGCACAATCCTCCACTTGACCAAGGCGGCCAGAAACATCGTAAAGACGGGGCCAAGCTCACTTAAACCGATGTCTCGCTCAGCGACACAAATTTGGTGCTCCGCTGTGGTTGCAAGTCGAGGACAAACTGAATTTCCCAACTGGAAATAGGGCTGTCGAAATCAGAATTATTCCCTCTCTCTCTCTTCGCTGTCTGACTCCAATCTTTCCTTATGCAATATCCACAGCTTGCATCTGTCGCTGTCTGTTTGGAAAAAGCAAGGAAGTAGCCGGATTTTTTTTGGGGGGGGGGCAGGGGGGCAGAAACAATATGTTAGCAACCAAAGCCAAGCCAGTGCTCCATTTCCCCCACCCTCCCCCCAATTGCTTTCCAAAGCCAGCTGGGCGGGCAGCCGAATTTTGCTTGGGAGTGTGTGAAGCGATTGTAACCTTCACGAGACCTTCGCAGCCGGGAGTCGGTTTATGAGGTCCTCGACCGGCTGTGCAGGGGTTGCACGGCTCATGTTTGAACAGCTGGAAGGGACCTCAACATCTGCCCTGAGAAGGCCTCTCTTAATGCTTCCCAAGGGAGGGGCTGGCTGGGTAGAAAAAAGAGTTATTCTGTTCTACATCGGCCACAGACAGAAGACCGGCCCAGAAGGCATTCGACAGAGTTGAGCGACATCACAAAGTGAAATTCAACGGTGAGAAAAGCGAGGTTCTACTTTTTCCCTCGATGTACGACCACAGTTGAGGCCAATATTTCTATGGCTAAGCGAGACCGCTGTTGAGTTGAGTTTTGCCCCATTTCTTGCCAAAGTTGTTAAGGGAATCCCTGCAGGGGTTAAGTTAACGACAGTGAATCGGGCTTCCCCGTTACTTTCATGCCTGAAGGTCGCAAGAGGTGAACAAGGACCATGAAACAGTCATAAGCACATGCCGGTTGCCAAGCTTCTGAATTTCGATCACGTGACGATTGGGGAGGCTGCAATGGTCGTAAGTGTGAAAAACGGTCGTAAGTCCATTTTTTCAGTGCCGTTCTACATTCAAATGGTCACTAAATAAACTGCTGTAAGTTCGTAAAAATAGAATGGAATGGAATGGAATGGAATGGAATGGAATGGAATGGAATAGAATAGAATAGAATAGAATAGAATAGAATAGAATAGAATAGAATAGAATAGAATAGAATAGAATAGAATAGAAAATAGGAATAGAATAAAAAATAGGAATAGAAGAGAAGAGAACAGAGTAGAATAGAATAGAAGAATAGAATAGAATAGAATAGAATAATAGAATAGAATAGAAAAATAGAATAGAATAGTATAGTATAGTATAGTATAGTATAGTATAGTATAGTATAGGATAGGATAGGATAGGATAGGATAGGATAGGATAGGATAGGATAGGATAGGATAGGATAGAACAGAACAGGAAGAAAACAGAACAGAACAGAACAGAATAGAATAGAATAGAATAGAAGAATAGACTAGACTAGAAAAATAGGATAGGATAGGATAGGATAGGATAAGATAAGATAGGGTAGAATAGAATAGAATAGAAACTGGAAGGGACCTCGGAGGTCTTCTAGTCTAACCCCCTGCTCAGGCAGGAAACCAGTCAATACCATTTCAGACAAATGGTTGTCCAATCTCTTCTAAAAAAACATCCAGCGTTGGAGAATTCACAACTTCTGGAGGCAAAATTGTTCCACTGGTTAATTTACAGATTTACAGATTAACAGGGTTGGAAGGGATCTCGTAGGTCATCTAGTCCAACCCCCCCACCCAAGCAGGAGACCCTACACCATTTCTGACAAATGGCAGTCCAATCTCTTCTTAAATGTCTCCAGTGATGAAGCTCCCACAACTAGGCAAGGAAAAAAAAAAACAAACCAAATGCACAGGTACAGATTAGGTGAAACCTGGCTCAATAGTAGTAACTCTGAGAGGGATCTTGGAGTCCTAGTAGACAATCATTAAATAGGAGCCAGCCGTGGGCAGCAGTGCCAAAAAAGCCAAGCAGTTCTAGGCTGCATCAAAGAGGATGGAATCAGATCACGTGAAGTGTTAATACCACTTTATAAGGCTTGGTAGGCCACACTTGGAATCCTGCATCCAGTTTTGGTCGCCACGATGTAAAAAAGAGTTGAGAATCTAGAAAGAGTGCAGAGAAGAGCAACAAAGAGGATTAGAAGCTAAACATGAAGAATGGCAGGAGCTGGGTATGTCTAGTTTATTGAAGAGAAGGACTTGTGATATGCTGCCTTCCAATATTTGAAGGCTGCCACAGAGAAGAGGAGGTCAACTTATTCTCCGAAGTGAGGCAGGACAAGAAACAATGGATGGTAACCAAGGAGTGAAGCAACCTGGACTAAGGAGAAACTTCCTAACAGTGAGGACAATTAACCAGTGGAACAGCTTTTGCCTCCAGAAGTCGTGGGTGCTCCTAAAATATACTATGAGCCAGCAGTTTAGCAGATGCCAAAGCAATGGCAGTCCAGCAATAGAGGGATAGAATCAGAATCACAGGAAGTGTTGATACCACTTTATAAGGCCTGGAAGGCCACACTTGGAATCCTGCATCCAGTTTGGTCACCACGATGTAAAAAAGATGTGGAGACTCTAGAAAGAGTGCAGAGAAGAGCAACAGAGATGATGAGGGGACTGGAGGCTAAAATATAGGAAGAACGGTTGCAGGAACTGGGTATGTCTAGGTTAATGAAAAGAAGGACCAGGGGAGACAGGATAGCAGTGCTCCAATGTTTGAGGGATTGCCCCAAAGAAGAGGGAGTCAAGCTATTCTCCAAAGCATCTGAGGGTAGAACAAGAAGCAATGGGTGGAAACTCATGAAGAAGAGAAGCAGCCTGGAATTAAGGAGAAACTTCCTAACAGTGAGGACAATTAACCAGTGGAACTGCTTGCCACCAGAAGTTGTGGGTGATCCATACCTGGAGGTTTTTAAGAAGAGACTGGACAGCCACTTGTCTGAAATGGTACAGAGTTTCCTGCTTGAGCAGGGGGTTGGACTAGAAGACCTCCAAGGTCCCATCCATCTTCATTATTCCGTTATAAACCTCGCTGGGGATTGGCAGGTTGCTCCTGCTGCTGTCTCAACCTAGGGTGAAGGGCAGCAGAGCAGAGGCTGCAAGCGAGGGCATCCAGTGGCTGGAAAAGGCTCTGGAGTACGAGGTTTTCCCCCTCCGCGAAGGACTTCCAGACACTCTTCCATCGCCGGAGTCCCAATTGAGAGACGGGCAGCCGCAGCTGGAATTTGAGCAGAGGGAGACTGCCAAGCCGGTGCCCCTTAGGAAGAGCGGGCACGGCTGCCCTCCAGGCCTCCTCTGACTTGGCAGGTTATTAATAGAGACGCCGTCGCTGTTGCTCTCCAACCATCCAGGCCTCCGAGCCAGCCAGGGCTGGGGGCAGATCTGCAGCTCAGGCCCTGCTGTTGTCCCCAATTTGGACGCCAGACACGAGGTGCAGGTTTTCTGACTGCTTTTTATCGGGGTACTCCGAGGAAAAGGGCTCCTGGCCAAAATGCCAAGAACCAAGAACAAAGGATTAAGAAAGCTTTATACCTTTTCACTAAAAGAGAAGGCGAGATAATAAGAAATATCATCTAATAAACATTATAGTAATAATTCTACAATTTGTTCTATTGGTCTCTAGCTGTCCCTATTCCTAAGCCTTAGCTAACGAATGCCCCAGGAGTTATCTAATACACATTTTATTGGCTGCAGGCCATCTGTATTCCTAATTTTTAGCTGAGGCCTGCAAGTTGTCTAACTCTTGTTACTTTTATCAGCTTTCTAACTACCCAGAATTGTTACAAGATTTACACATGAATATTTCCTGTAGATAAGCATTCTTTGTTCTTGCCAGACACACTCCGCAATCACAGGCTTCCTGATTTACTTTCAAGTGAAGAGCCTTGGTAGTACAGTGGTCTAAAGCACCCTGTTATTAAGACCAGCTGCCTGCAATTACTGCAGGTTCGAATCTCCCAGGCTCAAGGTTGACTCAGCCTTCCATCCTTTCTAAGGTAGGTTAAATGAGGACCCAGTTTGTGGGGGCAATAAGCTGACTTTGTATAAATATACAAAAGTATGAAGGCTATTGCTTAACGCACTGTAAGCCCCCCTGAGTCTCCGGAGAAGGGCGGTATATAAATCAAATTAAAAAAAAAAAGTGAGTGCCATGAACTGGCTTTATTTTAGCATACAGCACATCACTGTGCCTCCTGAACCCAGCTCTGTGGCTGGGCAGCTTCGTGTCGAGATGCCCAGCTTTGCTTCCGAAGAGGGTCCCCCAGGCAGGATGGGGCAGGTGGGAGGGGCTTTCTGTACGGTTAGTCCTCGTCTTACAATTCAGCCATGTGACACCTCCCCCACCCCCCCGGGGTGCTGCAACGGTCATAAATACAGAGCGGTTTCCAAGCGCCCAAATTTTGATCATGCGACTTGAGGGGAATGCTGTGACGGTCATAACTGCAAGGACTGGTTGTAAAGTGACTTTTTTCAGGGCCGCTGTAACTCTGAACCGTCCGTTGTGGTCGTAAGTCGAGAACTACCTGTGCCAAGGCAGAGGGCAAGATAAGTGTAGTAGAAACTAGGAACGAAATGTGCTTTCCCCATTGGAACCCCTTGACTATCTGAAATGGCCTAAGGTCTCCTGCTTGAGAAGGGGGTTGGACTAGAAGACCTCGGAGGTCCCTTCCAGCTCTATTCTGATTGGTCGACTGACCGTGAGGTGGGGTCGGGTGGGGGGAACGAGGTGGAAAATGCAGGGAGGGGTTTGGTGTTCTTTGCCCTTTGCAGGAAGGCACCCATTACTCCACCTGGCCACGGTCCAGCCTGGGCATCTGACGAGCGGGTTATTTCTATCGAGGCCATCGCTTGCTGAATGTTCGAAGCTGTCCAGCTCTCTCCTGCCAGCGAGAGAGGGGGTGGAGAGTGACCGACACGTTCCCTGCATGCGCACACAGGGATGTACCCACCTGCGGGCGCACACACACACACAGGCCGCTCTTTGGGAAGGCTGCAGAAACTTCCACCTGGAGGGAAGCCCTGGGCCATCTTGGTCCAGTGGTTAAAACACTAGGCTAGAAACTGGGAGACGGGGAGTTCTAGTCCCATTTTAGGCATGAAAGCCAGCTGGGTGACTTTGGGCTAATAACCAGGAGACGGGGAGTTCTAGTCCTGCCTTAGATATGAAAGACAACTGGGTGACTTTGGGCCAATCACCAGGAGACGGGGAGTTCTAGTTCCGCCTTAGTCATGAAAGTTGGCTGGGTGGGTTTGGCCAATCACCAGGAGACGGGGAGTTCTAGTTCCGCCTTAGGCATGAAAGTTGGCTGGGTGGGTTTGGCCAATCACCAGGAGACGGGGAGTTCTAGTCCCGCCTTAGGCATGAAAGACAACTGGGTGACTTTGGACCAATCACCAGGAGACGGGGAGTTCTAGTCCCGCCTTAGGCATGAAAGCCAGCTATAGAAATAATAAAAACAACAGGAATACATTAATATAGAAATAAATGATAACAATAGAAACCATAGGAATAATGGAAAAAGAAAAAGAACTATTAGAAAGAATGGAGAGTGTAGAAATTACAGAAGGAGAAAGAACGGAAGTAACGTTCTTTCTACTTCTGATAGAATAGAAAGGATGGAAAAATAAATAACAGAAAGAATAAAGGGAAAGTATGAAATGGCATATAGGGTTTCCTGCCTGAGCAAGGGGTTGGACTAGAAGACCTCCAAGGTCCCTTCCTGCTCTGTTGTTCTGTTCTGTTAAGTAAAGTAAAGTAAAGTAACAATAGGAAGAACAGGAAGGGTAGAAACAGAAAGAATAGAACAGAAGTGCAAGTAATAGAAAGAATTGCGATAATAGAAATAAATAGAAACAGAAAGAACAGGAATAATAAAAAAAATAGAATGTCATTCATTGATTCATTGATTCATCGATTCATTCATTGATTCATTCATTGATTCATTCATCGATTCATTCATTCATTCATTCATTCATTCATCGATTCATTCATTCATTCATTCATTCATTCATTCATCGATTCATCGATTCATCCATTCATTCATTCATTCATTCATTCATTCATTCATTCATTCATCGATTCATCGATTCATCCATTCATTCATTCATTCATTCATTCATTCATTCATTCATTCATTCATTCATTCATTCATTTATTTATTTATTTATTTATTTATTTATTTATTTATTTATTTCATTTTTTTATTTATTCACCCACCCAGTCCTATTTAGAAGCCGCATGTCTCACTCATAACCGAAGCAGAAATAGCAAGGCAGCTCAGGAGGTCTGACCTGGCAGAGACTGACTCACAAGAGGGGGGAGGGGTGGGTGGGTCCCGCTGCCCCTCCCCCCCCTGAATGGGACAGTGTCTCTCCGGTGTGCAAGCCCTCCGGAGATTCCTGGGGAAGGACAGAAAGGGACGAACCCCCTGCTGGGTCGGCTTCCTAGGCCCGTCCTGGAGAGAGGAGGCTCATCGGGTCAGCAAAGGGGCAGGACAGTTGGCACGGCTGGGTGTGCCCCCTCCCCCCACACTCTGAGTAAGCTCTGAGTAAGATGGCAAAGGAGCTCCTGAGCTCACCAGCGGATCGTTGCTGCTTGCGGTGTCCTACTACTATTAGACACAGAGGTGTAACTTTGCCCTTTGGAGAGAGACGGCTGAATCACACCCTCTTTGCTCCGTCCTCGGTTGATAGCTGTAGTAGTTACTGCTCCGGCTATTCCTGGAAGGGCTGTCATTCCCACAAGGGCTGGGAGGGAACTGTCTCTGGAGGGATGACGCAGGGTGGGCATCGTTCCAGAATCTTCCAGAACTGTCTTAAAAGAAAGATCAAAAGAGATGACTGATGACCTTTTGACCGGCATTGGCCCATCTTTGGAGTCATCCATTTATTTTGTAAATCTGCGACACTCAGCCAAGGTTTTGGGATGAATCAGAGTGCACAATAACAGAATTGGAAGGGACCTTGGAGGTCTTCTAGTCCAGCCCCTACTCAAACAGGAGACCCTATGCCATTTCAGGCAAATTGCTGTCCAGCCTCTATTAAAAAACCTCCAACTTCTGGTGGCAAGTTGTTCCACTGGTTTAATTGTCCTCACTGTTAGGAAGTTTCTCCTTAATTCCAGGTTGCTTCTCTCCTTGATGAGTTTCCATCCGTTGCTTCTTTTCCTGCCTTCAGGGGCTTTGGAGAAGAGCTTGACTCCCTCTTCTTTGGGGCAGCCCCTCAAGTGAGAATAGAATAGAATAGAATAGAATAGAATAGAATAGAATAGAATAGAATAGAAGAGAGAGAGAGAGAAGAGAAGAGAAGAGAAAAGAGAGAAGAGAAGAGGAGAGGAGAGAAGAGAAGAGAAGAGAATGTGCAGAAATTAATAGGTTAACACTTGCAATTAAAGAGAAGGAACAAACTGAATATTATATTATATGGGAACTATTCTACTGATGGCTGGAGAATAAGTATGAAAGTTAGAAATAAAAGTAGATTAGCGAAGTATAGAAAAATATATCAATAGAATTAAATAAGTTAAGATGAGGATTGTTACAGTATTAGATATGTTAGGTATATCAGTGTTAAGTTAACAGTAGACAAATAATGAACATGGCTGTAAATTTTAATCATTATTGCACAAGACATTTGTACCCAGACGACAGACTGTTTAATGGAAGATGGATTGTTTGTATTAAAATCAAATTAAAAATTAAAAAAAGAGAATAGAATAGAATTAAGAATGATAGAATAGAATAGAAACAATAGAATTAATAGAATTAAGAATGATAGAATAGAATAGTAGAGTAGAGTAGATACAGTAAAGTAGATAGAATAGAGTAGATAGAATAGAATAGAATGGAATGGAATGGAATAGAATAGAATAGAATGAGAATGGAATGGAATGGAATGGGAATGGAATAGAATAGAATAGAATAGAATAGAATAGAATAGAATAGAATAGGAATGGAATGGAATGGAATGGAATGGAATAGGAATAGGAATAGGAATAGGAATAGGAATAGGAATAGGAATAGGAATAGAATAGAACAGAACAGAACAGAACAGAACAGAACAGAACAGAACAGAACAGAATAGAATAGAATAGAATGCTCTGGAAGGGACCATGGAGATCTTCTAGTCCAGCCCTCTGCTCAAACAGGAGAACTTGTACTATTTCAGATAAGTGACTATCCAGTCTCCTCTTAAAAACCTCCAGTGATGAAGTGCCCATGATTCCTGAAGCTTTGATGGGGTTAAAGATTTCTGATGTTTGATGGGGTTAAAGGGATTCTTGCAAGAGACATTAGTGTGTCTGTGAAGGTACCAGGAACTGAGGTCTACTCTGCTTCCCTGGCTAAGGCATGGGGGGGGCATGCTAAAATCTGAGTCCCTCCATTGTTTGTTCAATACCTCCACCCCACATCACTCTGACCCTCACTGGGTCTAACTGTCCCACACACAACAATAAAAATCTAGGAAGAGAATTCCTGGCTAGTTTTAAAAAAACCCATCTAAAGAGTTTCTTTAAACAGAAGCAGATCTCAGGCTGAATGTTTACTTAGGTGTTTATTTAGTTATTAGATTTCTAAGCCACCGTGACCAAATGACTTTAGGTGGTGTACAAACAGGATTACCAGATGTGTATGCATCAAATACCCACAATATAATCATACAACTTTTACAAATAATAAAATAATATCATAAAAAATAAAATAAAATAAATAAAATTTTAAAAAAGCAATAAACCTTTAGAGTATTACCTAAATAACTGATTGATTGATTGATTGACTGATTGGTTGATTGATGCATTTTGCTGGCTGCCTATTCTGGGCAGTTTACACTTTTTTTAAAAAAGGGGAAAACAAGAAAAAAAACACAAAAAAAATATCTAGCAAGAAAAAGAGAAAGAAGCAGGAAGAGAAGAAGAGAGAGGAAGAGAAAGAAAGAAAGAAAAAGAGAGAAAAAGAGGTGTAGAAAGAGAGAGAGGGAGAAAGTGAGAGAGGAAGAGGAAGAGACAGAAAAAGAGATACAGGAAGGGAGAGAAAGAGGGAGAGAGAGAAAGAATGAAAGAGAAAGGGAAAAGAGAGGGAAAGAAAGCAAAAGGGGAAAAGAGAAAGATGAAGACAGAAAGAGAAAAAGAGAAAGAGAAAAAGAGAGGGAGAGAGCGAAAAAAAGTGCAAACGAGAGAAAGGGAGAAAAAAGGAAGAGACAAGGAGGGAGAGAAAGAGGGAGAAAGGAAGGAAAAGAGGGAGAGCGAAGGAAATGCTGAAGTGATTCAGTGAATCACTGCACTTGTTAAGGTAGTTACCTGGTTGTTAAGCGAATCTGGCTTCCCTGCTGACTTCGCTTGTCAAGCGTCCGCAAAAGGGGATCGCGTGACCCCAGGGGGTGAGTGGGTGGGACATGTTGTGACCGTCATAAATGTGAATCCGTCGTCAAGCATCCAAATGTAAATAACTTGACCACGGGGATGTGCAATGGTCGTAAGTGTGAAAAACGGCCATTAAGCCACTTTTTTCAGCGCCGCTGTAACTTTGAACAGTCACTAAGTGAATTGTTGCAAGTCGAGGACTAGCTATATGTTGGGAAAGAAGGCCAAATCCTACAACCCCCCTCCCTCTCCAGGGCCCTCGGAAAAATGGGATAATTCAGCATCCCAGCTAAGCCTCTTTCATGGGCAACGAGAATCGCCTGGTTTAGTTTACGTAGCACCTCAGATTTCCCCTGGAGGGGAGGAGGAAGCCTCATTTTAGGACATCCGGAAGCTTGGAATAATAGATATTATAATGTAACGTAACCAGAGGTGGGTTTCAGCAGGTTCTGACCAGTTCTGGCGAACTGGTAGGGGAAATTTTGAGTAGTTCGGAGAACCGGTAGTAAGAATTCTGACTGGCCCCGCCCCATCGATTCTCTGCCTCCCGAGTCCCAGCTGATGGGGAGGAAATGGGGATTTTGCAGTAACCTTCCCCTGGATTGGGGAGGGAATGGAGATTTTACAGTATCCTTCCCCTGACACGCCCATCAAGCCACGCCCACCAAGCCATGCCACGCCCACAGAACCGGGAGTAAAAATTTTTGAAACCCACCACTGAACGTAACGTAACGTAATGTTACATTACATTATTATATTATGCTATACTACGCTCAGAGTTGGATTGCACATTATGTTGCTACCGTTTTGCGCACGCACCTTCCTTCCACCCATGCGCCCAGTCTCAAACACGTCCCTAAATAGGACGACATAGAGCAGGAGCGGGTGGGCAGGCCCTATCCCTTATATTACATTACATTATATTATATTATATTATATTATATTATATTATATTATATTATATTATATTATATTATATTATATTATATTATTATATCACATCACATCACATCACATCATATTATATTATTACATTACATTACACTACACTATATCATATTTTATTTTATTTTATTTTATTGACTATACTATAGTACTATACTACAGGTAGTGACAGATTTTATTTTCCTTGGCTCCAAGATCACCGCAGATGGGGACTGCGGCCAAGACATTAAAAGGCGCTTGCTCCTGAGGAGGAAAGCTACGGCAAATCTAGACAGCATACTAAAAAGCAGAGACATCACACTGCCAACAGAGGTACATATAGTCATGGCTCTGGTTTTCCCAGTTGCAATGGATGGATGGCTGTGAAAGTTGGACCATAAGGAAGGCCGAGCGCCAAAGAATGGAGGCCTTTGAACTCTGGTGCTGGAGAAGACTCCTGCGGGTCCTTGGACTGCAAGGCGATCCATCCGGTCAGTCCTAGAGGAGATCAACCCTGACTGCTTTTAGAAGGCCAGATCCTGAAGAGGAAACTCAAATACCTTGGCCACCTAATGAGAAAGAAGGAAGGACTCCCTGGAGAAGAGCCTAATAATGCTGGGAAAGATGGAGGGCAAAAGAAGAAGAAGGGGACGGCAGAGAAGGAGGTGGCTGGATGGAGTCCCTGAAGCAGTCGGTGTGAACTTAAATGGACTCCAGAGGATGGTAGAGGACAGGAAGGCCTGGAGGAACATGGTCCATGGGGTCGCGATGGGTCAGACACGACTTTACGACTAACAACAATAATACTACATTACATTACATTATATTTACTATACTATACTATACTATACTATACTATACTATACTATACTATACTATACTATACTATACTATACTATACTATACTATACCATACCATACCATACCATACCATACCATACCATAAACACTACCCTGTTCTACATTAAATAAGTGAAATAAAGTTTGCACAAACTGATTATAAACAATAAGAGGAGACGGTTGCCAGAATGATTCACTGGAACATCTGTAAAAATGATCAAGGGCCAGTAATGAAAAAGTGGTGAGAACATAAATAAGACTTGAAAAAGCAGTAAAAAAAAATGAGCAAGTTAGAAGAGAAAGAAGAACACAAAATAATATAGTAAAAAATCTGAAAATCGAGGTTGAGAAATTTTCAAAGAGGGGGCCAACCTATTCTCCAAAGCACCTGAAGGCAGGAGAAGAAGCGATGGATGGAAACTAATCAAGGAGAGAAGCAACCTAGAACGAAGGAGAAATTTTTTGACAGTGAGAATAATTAACCAGTGGAACTCCTTGCCACCAGAAGTTGTGGGTGCTCCATCTCTGGAGGTTTTCAAGAAGAGACTGGACAACCATTTGTCTGAAATGGTATAGGGTTTCCTACTTGAGCAAGGGGCTGGACTAGAAGACCTCCAAGGTCCCTTCCAACTCTATTCTGATTGATTCATTGATACATTGAGATTATGGCTGTAGTGATCCCAGCGGTTATCAGCACATTCAATGCTATACCAAAAAAATCTTACATGGCACTTAGAAAATCTGGGCATTGACAATCTTTGGATCTGTCAATTTCAAAAGAGCACCCAGCTTGGATCCACACAGATATTATACTGATACGTTACACCATCCTAAAACCTT
The DNA here is from genome assembly GCF_029531705.1 of Pantherophis guttatus. The sequence goes on along the minus strand of NW_026843855.1, from coordinate 5,583,005 downwards.
TAAAAAGAGCCCTGGTGGCCCAGTGGTTAGAATGCAGAATTGCAGGCAAACTCTACCGACTGCCAGCAGTTCGATCCTGACTGGCTCAAGGTTGACTCAGCCTTCCGTTCTTCTCAGGTTGGTAAAACGAGGACCCAGATTGTTGGGGGGCAAGCGGCTGTCTCTGTAAACCGCTTAGAGAGGGCTGCAAAGCCCTGTGAAGTGGTGAGGGCTCGCAACTTGGGCGTCCTCCTGGATTCACAGCTGTCTTTAGAAGAGCACTTGACGGCCGTGACCAGGAGGATTTTTCATCAGTTTCGCCTGATCCGCCAGTTGCGTCCCTTTCTGGATCGGGACTCATTACGCACGGTCACTCACGCCCTCGTCACTTCCCGCCTGGACTATTTTAACGCTCTCTACATGGGGCTCCCCTTGAGGAGCACTCGGAGGCTCCAACTGGCGCAGAGTGCAACCGCGCAGGTGGTGATGGGAGCGACGTGGCGTTCCCATGTAACACCTCTCCTGCGCGAGCTGCACTGGCTCCCGGTGGTCTTCCGAGTGCACTTCAAGGTTTTGGTCATCACCTTTAGAGCGCTCCATGGCTTAGGACCTGGTTATCTACGGGACCGCCTGCTGCCACCAGTAGCCTCCCACCGACCAGTACGCTCCCATAGAGAGGGGCTCCTCCGGGTGCCGTCAGCCAAACAATGCCGACTGGCGGCCCCCAGGGGGAGAGCCTTCTCTGTGGGGGCACCTGCTTTCTGGAACGAGCTCCCCCCAGAGATACGGAGGATCCCGGATCTGCGCACCTTCTGCCGTGCTCTAAAGACCTTCCTATTTCACCAAGCCGGCCTGACCTAAGTCTTTCCCCTTTTTAAATGGAAATTTTAAATCTGGTTTTAAATTATTGGGGTTTTAACTTTGTTCAGCCAAATTATTTAATTTGTTTTAATCTATTTTAAATTTTGTATTTATATGTTTTATTCCATGGCTGTTCACCGCCCTGAGTCCTTCGGGAGTAGGGCGGTATACAAATTTAATAAAATAAATAAATAAAATAAATAAAATATATGAGTCTAAGGGCTATTGCTATTGCTAAATTCTTGGAGAAGGACTTGACGCTTATGAAGGCCAACATCAGCTAAAGAATGGGTGATTGTTGTGATTTCACACAGTTGTATATACAATTAATATTGCCTTGGCTGCAATGCCAAAACATCTGGAGTACCGCTTAAACGCCATCATCCCTGACACAATCCCCCTCAGTCAATTGCAAAAGGCATCTTGACTAGGAACAGCTGACATCCTGCGAATGAGGCCTTTAATTCCCTCAAACTTCCACATCTGGCTATCCCAAGTCCTTGGGAAAGCCTGGGGAAGTGGACAAAAAGCCAGATCCAGCCTGAACATCTGGCTGACTCTGCATTCAACCATAATAACTAATATGGACATTGACAATACCAGTCAATTGCAAAAGGCAGCTTTGCTGGGAACAGCTGACATCCTGAGGCCTTTAATCCCCCTCAAACTTCCACATCTGGCTGTCCCAAGTCCTTGGGAAGGCCTGGGGAAGTGGACAAAAATGCCAGATCCAGCCTGAACATCTGGCCGACTGTGACCAACCCCAAGAACAGAAATTGATAAGACTTTGAGCTGCTTTAAGTTTTCAACATCCAGTTCAGGCTGCTACTGCCTCTGCAGAGTGAAGCACTGTTGTATACAGAGAGAGAGAGAGAGGGAGGGAGGGAGAGAGGGAGGGAGGGAGAGAGAGAGAGGGAGGGAGGGAGAGAGGGAGGGAGGGAGGGAGAGAGAGAGGGAGGGAGAGAGGGAGAGGGAGAGAGAGGAGGAGAGGGAGGGAGAGAGAGAGAGGGAGGGAGGGAGAGAGAGGGGAGGGAGGGAGGCAGGGAGAGAGAGGGAGGGAGGGAGGGAGAGAGAGAGGGTGGGAGGGAGAGAGAGGGAGGGAGGGAGAGAGAGAGAGAGAAAGAGGGAGGGAGAGAGAGAGAGAGAGCCCAAGCTGTGGGCTGAGACGTTTGGAAAACTCTTCAATCATCCCTTGAACCACCCAGGTCAAATCTGAAAACTTAGAAATGACTCGTCAATCAACCATCCGGTCAGGAGGCGGGGGGGGGGGAAGGGGAGGCTTTCCAACTGCTTTTTTGCAGGGCTACTTTTCGGGGGGCTCCCTTGGCAGGCACCCCCTCCCCCTCCCCCCGTTTGGGGGTGCCCCCAACCCTTTTTGCAACCCCCCTCCCCTACAACCCTCTTCTCTCCATCAGCAAAAACCCCGGCACGCTTTTTCCATCCTCAGGCCAAGAAAAGACCCCCCCCACCTCCTCCCCAACCTTCCTTTCCTGGCGGGTGGGAATTAAAAATAGCCGCTGAGATACCCCTGGCGTTCCGGCCTGCGGAAGGGGAGGGGAGGGGGGGGCTGGGGGTGGGGGTCCCGCTGCGGGTGGAGCCAATCCCCTCCGCTTGCTATCCATAGCGGCCAATCCCCAGCGCTGGGATTATCTGGCCGGGGCGGGGGGCGCGTGGCAAAGAAACTTCGCCCCATCATCCCTTACTTGTCGATGGGTCCCGGGGCGCGCAGGCATTCCTGGCGGTCCTTCCTCCTGACGTGGGGCGAGGGGCGGGGGCGGGGGGGCGAGGGGCTGGCGGAGCCTTTTAAAACACCCCTCCTTCGTCCCGGACCTTCCACTTTTGAATGAGCTCGCCTGCGCCTTCGGCCGGGGGACGCCCAGCAAACCAAAGCCCGAGCCGAGCCGTCAGACCAGAAGGGGACCCCCCTGCCCGCCCCCTCCTCTTCAGAGTCCCGAAGACAAAGAGGACCCCACCCCGGCCGTCAGCCCAGCCCAATTCAACCCAACGCCGCTCCTCCGGGTGCTGAAATTCTTACGCTTTTGGGGGCAACTCTTTTTTGCGGGGAAAAAAAGTTTTTTGCGGAGTTTCGAGAACCGGGAGAGGCAAGAAAGCGGACCCCCCCCCCAAAAAAACTCCCCCACGCCAGCCAAGCCAGGCCAAGGGGGCTGACCGCTTTCACTTTTGAGCACTTTCACTCTTAAGCCGGGCACTTTCCCTCCTGTCTCCGGTGCCTCTTCGCGTTTTTCCT